>SNQN01008559.1:17320-28714 GCA_008642245.1 Bassia scoparia | reverse complement strand
GTGCATCAAAGGTTATTCCAGGACGCCCGAAACGTTGGTTAGCCAATTAATGGCCCACGCATCCGATCCAGTAATTAACAGTCGTGGGTTCGGGGACATGGTATCGAATCAGAACTGTAACCCAATTCGCCCGCATGTAGCGGCCGTCATACTATCAGTCTCATTGCAATTCCATTCATCACGCGTTATTGAATGCACATAACTTATTTTTAGCACCCTTAGAAGCGTACTAACCACAGATTACTAAGTGGGTTACTATTAACACAAACAAAGACCTCTTACAATGGACAAGCGATCGCTTCATTGTTAGTCCAAATTAAAAAGGTGCCTAGAAAACCGGTCGTTCCATGATTACTGAACTTTAATGTGATACGCATAATTTTCCCGGTCTTGTTTAAGCAATATATACAAGTTGATAGAATGCATGGTAAACGAAACATGAAAACAAAGGTAGTAAAGCATGAATAATGGTATATGTATATCCTCTCACCTTGTCTCTGAGGAATAACACAAAATCGTTAAAGTAAAAACTAAAAAGAGACGTCCTTTGATCGAATCGCTAATCAAGACAAAGAAACATGTTAGTATTGACAATAGACGATATGGCCATAATGAAAATTTTGACAAGGTGGTTGATGATAATAATAAATGGTTTTAAGCGAAAAAGACATTTGAAAACACGAATAACAAATCCTACATATTTACATATGAAATGATCAAAAAGTCGGTTTCTAACATTGTGTAAATTAAATTAGAACTCGTTGATAATAATTAAACAAGTTAAAAGAATGCGAAGAGAGTTGTAGGTGAGTAACTCAGAAGTAACCTTGTTATCGTCGCCGTTGGATCGAATACAGAATTAAATGCTTAGAACTCAAGAATGTATGTGTTTTAGAGGTAACTGAGATGTGAGAGTGTGAATACGCAAGTTAGGGACGGAAATGTTGTGTTTGTTTTTTTATGTTTTAGTTTTATTTTGATGTTGTGTATTTTGTATGTTTTTGGTGGTTTCGAAATAGCTGCGGAGGGATGGGGTGGAGGCTTCGAAGGGGGCCAGCGCTGAAGATGCGCTGATGTGTGTGCCGTTCGAAATGAGCAAAGGCACGTATTTATAAGGCACGAAGAGAAAATCGAGCCGTATATACGCAGAGGACTCTGCGTATATACGCTCAAGGAGCGTACTATATGCAGGGGACCCTGCGTATATACGCTGCCTAGGAGCGTATACTATGCAGGCTCTGTGTATGATACGCTCGATTATTTACGCGTATTTTTTGATTTCTCCGATCTTATTTCTCATAATACGTGATTTGCTTGATCGCTTTGATTCGACCGCACCTAGACACCCTTGCTCTCCAAGCAAGGAGTTTCTTAGGAGTGTTTCTAGGAACTTTCCACGTATTTTCGGGGATATTTTGTGTATTTGTATTTTTTGTATTTTATGCGTATAAAAAACTCTATAAAAATCATAGAAAAATATAGAGAAATCAGAAAAATAATGCTAAATACTAGTGAGGCCTCAGAAAAATGTGAAGAGTGTGATGAAAAGTAAAAAATCAGAGAATCACCATTATAAATTAATTTTAAAAAAACCCTAAAAATAGAAAAGAAACCTAAAAATAGAAAATAATTAAATAAAATTAAAAAAAGAGAAATATTTTTGCCCTCCCTTTATTTGTCCTTTGCTCAATAATTCCCGAGTATGACCTCACGTAGTTTCCCCAACTTTTGTGATTCAAAGCATCTTCTAAGTCGAACAATCGCGAGAGCGGCGGTATATGTTTCATCACTGTATTTATCTTTGGGAGACATTTTGGGTCTACACTGTATTAAATATTTGGGACTCTTTATGACACACAAATAGTATTAAAACTAACTAAGATATTTAAGGAGATATTATCTTTATCACAGAAATTAATCCTAAGACTAATTATATCTCTAAATTCCTAAATATCTAATAAGACTAACCCTAAACACCGAATCTAATCTAAGATATTATTCCAATTAACAATGAAGAATAATATCTAAGACGCAAGCTAATGTATCACTTTGATAATTCTGAATTTTTGCCAATAGGCAAAATATCTCTTCGTGTTAGATTTGTCTGTGTCTGTGGAGCAATAAGTTATTCTAAAAAATATTCGATCAATGATATAATAAAATAAAGCTAATAAAATGATATAATCCCTATCATCCCGCAGCCGATACATTTGTGTGTTTTTCGATATCATTTACGTTCACTCCTTTGGTAGATGTTCCACCTTTGTTTAATTCTGCAAAGGTTTGTTTTAGTGGTATTTATAGGTTTTTGTTTAAGTTTTTCCTCTTTTTTCTATCTTTTGAAGTCAATTGCAAGATGTTGTGAGAATTTTGCAAGGTTTCTTAGATGTGCACATGTTGATTTTAAGCTTTCCAACTTTTGGTTTTGCTGTGTTGCTTTGGTTGAGCCTCAGGCACTTCAGAATGTCACGTTTGCCTACATCATTCGAGCCAGTATCTTTTTGGTATACTGAAATTGTACAGGTGTGGTTTTTGCAGTGCCGCGGAAATTAGACTTCGAGAGCTTTTCCGAACGGTCTATTTACGAGCTGCAATCACGATTCACCCGCGCGCGACGAGCTAGAAGTTATGCTTCGTTTGAACGTTGACACAGTCAGCCATATTTTTGCACGGCGCGTCCTCTGGATCGGATGTTTTTTGCCGCGCCGTGCCTGCAAGCGCCTGCATAGCCCCTCTTACGATTGTCTCTATGGTTGTTTGGTGTTACTGGATGGTTGGATTATTAGTGGGATATACTGATGTGGTTGATAGTTTCCTATATCTTCGAGTTCAGGCGTAGCTTGCTTGATGAGTCTGGGCGGCCTGGGACGCAACCAACGGTCGTCCTGCTACCACTCCTTGGGGTTATAAGTCTGCTACCGGCGCACTCGTACTTGCACTGTTATTGCTCATCTTCTTGATTTTACAAAGATGTGATAGCGAGAGCAAATTGCGTTGGAAACTAGAGAAGAGTCTTCCATGGTATAAATATGCACGCCTCAATCAGAGTTAAATAACGTTTATGGCTGTTTTAAATGGATTTCATTATGATAATACCGAAATTCGATGACCGCTACTATAGTAAGCATCTTTGGTTTCGCACTGAGCTTCTGGTACCTAAACCTCTGTTGACTATTTGGGGGCATGATTTGCCATGTACATTGTATGGCAATGGTTGAGTAATTATTATAAACGCCTTGTAATATGTGATAATTAAAAAGGATTGTAGGAGAGAGAAAAACAAGGTAAAGTAGTAACTTGTTAGTTAGATAACTTAGTTTTAGTACAAATTTTAATTTATTCAGAATTTTTCTTCATGGACTTTTCTTCATCTACTTCACAAGTACAGTTTAGACGGAGAGAGAATCTCCATTGTTAGTATACCTCGCTCAAGCTTCAAGCAAACCTTGTTTCCGCGTTCGTATCTTCCTCCACTTCGTTTCTTGTTCGTTTTGGCGAATCTTATATGCAAATCGATGTATCTATCGAAAGTATGAGTATGTCCTCACAAACCTTTAATTTCATTTTGAGCTATGTTTACAGCAATTTTCGTACCACCTATAGGTTTTCGAATTTATATGGGGTTTACACTTTTGTAATGCTTTGATATCTTGTTCCTATTGTTGCTAGGAAGTGTTTCCCTTTATTTATTTATTTACAATTGTTTTAATTGATTGTTTTGAGTAGATATAGTAGGTTTAATAAATGCTTGTTCTTTATCCACCCTATCAATTTGATTTTTGCAATTTCAATTTCATGGCAATGTCTTTTGATTTTCATAGCTTTAATTCTTGTAGTCTTTTTCTTACTTTTGCTAATGTTTTGTGAGTAGTCTTCATATGCCTAGGTAATTAGTAATTAATCTAGTGCAACCAATGTCATGGATTAATAACTTACTTTGCTCATCCATATTAGTTCCTCATTGTTAGTGGTTTCTAGCTTATCTAGTGCAATTTCAAACCCAAGGGGGATTTTTTGGGAAAAAGTTTGGTTTGATTAGTTAGTGAAGGAGTGTTTCAATTGCACCAGATTCATCGGCAAGGTATGGGTAATAGTTGAATAGCTACTCTCATAATTTTGACATTGATAAGAGAGGTTTAGAAGGGATTCCCATTCAAGCTTGTTTTGGATGATTGAAGATTTGGGAAATGAAATATCAATTGATTTCTAGATTAGGATTGCATTGATCTTGTTTTTAAGTTGAGCCATTCCATTTTGGCATTCGTTTGAGCAAGATTGGGACCTAGGGATCCTAGGTGCTTAGTCCTTTAGTTTTCAAGCTTTTAGTTTAATTTCCTTGTAATTTCTTAGTTCAAAAACACTTTTCACTTAGTTTTCACCCAAATAAGTCTTAAGCCTCAAGTGTACACACTTCCTTGTGGATCAGAACCCTTTATTACTTGCACTATAAACACAACTAGTGTAGTGATAGTTTAGGTTTTAGCAAATTTTATTTGCACGTCTCCCTTCCTCGTGGTTGTAGTTCCACTAGCCAAGGGGAGCGGTAAATTGGCCGCCATTGCCCGAGGAAGTTAGGCAACATTTGAGACTTTGTTGATTTGATTCTGATTTTTTACTTGCTTTTATATAAAATCAAAATCCAAAGATTTTCATACTTCACTTGGAAGTACTTTGACTGTAAATTATGTAAGGTATGTATCATGGGATGCTTACAATGAAATGGTGCTTATTGCAATAGGGTTATGGTCAAACATGCAGGTATGTACCAAAATTTGATCAAAACATGGTTAATGGTCAAATGGGTATGTCGCAAAAGGCACGGTGGCGACTCCCCTTACTCGACAACACTACCCCAACGCACTCACGTGCGGGTTCCGTGGCTCAAGCCCACGCAAAGCACCGATGTAGCACCAAGCCGCGCGCCCGCTATACGCGGGGGTACGACCCACGTCCTACAATAAGAGATCAGTTTATCCTTTGTCAAAAAATTCCTCTTTGTTAATTCAAAGAAAACTGTGTGAGTTTTGTTGTTGGTCCGGAAATTCACTTGATTAGCTACATTGTCGGTTGCTTCTTTGGAGCTAGTTCCACTTTGTGAGTTAAGATCCTTCAAATTCTGTGGTTGGTCTGGGGGTTTGAAGTTCGTTTTTGTTCGTTTTATTCCCATCCTTTAGGAAATATCCTTTAGTACATGTTTTATTCGTGGTATTTAAGGGATTTCTGAGCATCTTGCTTATAAATTCACATCAAATGGGTATCATGTTTTCGGTTAAAAGTCCAAAAGTTTTGATTTACAAATTTCCATATTCATCTACAATTTTCCAGATTTTTGCGCAACTTTGCAAGCTTCGTTCTCACTCATCTCTTAAGCTTTTCAGGTGATTATTTTTTAAAAAATTTGATAACGTTTTGTCTAGTTTCTACTTGAAAATTTTGAGAATTTTTTAAGATCATTTGCTATTTGGTTGAGATCGTTTTTTACAAAGTGGTCAGAATCGAAACAGTTTTGTGCAGTCTGAGGTAAAAACTTTATTGTGAATTATTGTCTTTGAATTTTCACACGAAATTTTGGTCGAGTGTTCCAGACATATAGGGGAACGTCTGTACAAAAATTCAGTTTAAAAAGAGTTGATTTGGTTCAATTTTTAGTTCGACAAATACAATTAGTTTTGAGCGTAACAGATTTGGTTATATACTATGAGTTTTTACTAGGGTTTTGAGGAGTTCCATGCAAGATATGGGACAAGATTATGGTAAGAATGTCAAACTCTATGATCTACCAGATATTGTTGGAAGATTCAAACCTAATAAGGTTCTTGATTGGTAGGATAAAAAAATAGGTGTTCTAAATGTTAAGGAATAGGACATAATTCAACAGTTTGTCCCAACAAAATAACTATCACTTGGGAAAGGTATCAAGAACTTGAAGAAGATGACAATTTGAAAATCTTGGATAGATCTCAAGTCCTTTATCATCTTCAAGAATTTAACCTCATGCTAGGAATAGAAAACAATGTTCCATCATCTCATAGTGGAGGGGAAATACAAGATATTATATGTGCTGATCTAGAAAGTGCCCATGATATGACTAAGGTTGAAACTTTGGCATCTAAAAATAGTCTATCTTTTTAGTATTGATGTGCACGATGAGCTTGTACCAGAAGAATCGATTGTTCATAATATTTGTACCATGAAAGAAAAGGTAAGTACCATCATCACTACAGTCAAAACCGAATTGGAAGAACCTACTACAAAGCAATATTCTATTCCTTTTGCACAAAAGGTGGATCTACGAATTCGAGTCTTTGAAAAATGGGAAAATCTTTTAAAAAGTAAAGAAGATGGTCCGCTGACTTATATTTGGAAGTCTCCGCTTCACAACTACAACTCGTGCATAGATAATATTGTAGAAGCACATGTTCGAGAACCTATAATTCTACGACACGCTACTAAAGAATGTCGCATATGGATGGTTGCATGGCTCAGTACACCAAAACTTGGGACAAGTTTTGTTTTCAAAAAGGGGAGAATGATCTGGATACTGATTAGATCATTATTATTAGCTTTATTTTATTATAATTGTCGAATATTTGTTAGGATTAATTATTTTAGATAGATTTATTTTTCTTATTTTTGGAAATATTCGAATTATTAGGAGTAGATTAGTTGGTTAGGATATGATTCTGATTTGTTAATTGACCTAATTGGTCAAGAGTCTAACAATTCGAAGGAGGAACAAGTCCAAGGTGCAAGTATTAAGGAGCTTGTTTTGTCCAAGGGTTGTTTCAGTGAGGTTCCTTTGGACTATGGAATGCATGGTCCGTTTTCTAGTCCTAATGCCTGCACTTTGTTAAGTTTGGTTATTTTCCTCAATTAAATCTGGAAAGGTTACAATCTGGAAAAAGGAATCTGGACTGTTTTCTGGAAAGGTTACAATTTGGAAAATCTGGAAAGGTTACAATTTGGAAAAAGGAATCTGGACTGTTTTCTAGAAAGGAATTTGGACTGAATTGTGGCTCGGTTTAAAGGAATTTTTTTGAGACATTTTATGGCTTAATTATCAGAATAAAAGGCAGAATAAAGAGGTTTGAATAAGGAGCAAGTGCCAGCCGTTACATTAAATGCAGCCGTTACACTTTGAATTCAGTGAGCATTATTTTTCTGAATTAATCAGTTTTATTGGAGCAGTTTTATGCTTTTACTTGCTGATGAAGAATGATTAATTGATGCATTAATTGGACGATTACAAGCTTGGAGAGGAGTAATCTGGACAGCTTAAAGATTGGACGGTTACATGTTTTATTATTTAGCCGTTTTCTGGATGGTTACAAATTTTATTCTACGCGTGTGTTTTAAATTATTTTTCCAAGTTTTAGCTGCTGATTAATTAGGGACGTTATACCTAGTTAATGAGTGTTTATTTTCAGTTTTAGTGGCAGATTAATTGGGAGTACCTAGTTAATTAGTGTTTTATTTTCAGAATTGTAGAGCTAAATTATTTGGACGTTTTGCCATTTACTTGGCTATTTTATTTCTGGTTTTATTTTAGATTATTATTGGCATATGTAAGGCCATTATTAAATGTACTCAAGCTATATATAGCTTGTATTTGATGAATGAAAAGTATCCTGAAATTTGGACAAAAAACACATTTAAACTTGTTGTCTGAGTTTTAACTTTGCTAGAGGGTTAGCTAAGTTGTCCAAGGTTTGAGGGTTCTTAACTTTGAAGAGTTCTAGTTTTGGTCGATTATTCCACGACTTTGATTTAGGTAGTTGTTGGCTAGGTCGAGTATTCCCTAAACACTTCTACACCCAAACAATTGAGTGAGTAATCCTCTTTGTTATATCTTGAGTTTTGGGTGAGTAATCCCCTTGCTTGTTTGTTTTTGTCCTTCCTAAAATTCTGAAACACTAAAAGACCTTTAAAACAATTGTGATCAAAGTTTCCTTACTTAGATTACACATCATTAATTGGAATAATATCTTAGATTAGATTCGGTTAGGGTTAGTTTTAATTAGATTTTGTTAGGATATTTTAGGATATAATTAGTTTGGATAATAATTTCTGGATAAGATTTATATCTTTCCTTAAATATCATAGTTAGTTTTAGATACTATTTTGTGTTATAAATGGGTCCGAATATTTTAATAAGAGATCAGTTTATTCTTTATCAAAAAAATTCCTCTTTGTTAATTCAGAAAAAACCTTGTGAGTATTGAGGTTGGTCCGAAAATTCACTTGTTTAGCTACATTGCCGGTTGCTTAACTGAGCTGGTTCCACTTTGTGAGTTAAGATCCTTCAAATTATGTGGTTGGTCCAGGGGTTTGAAGTTCGTTTTTGTTCGTTTTATTCCTATCCTTTGGGAAATATCCTTCAGTACGTGTTTTATTCGTGGTATTCAAGGGATTTGTGAGCATCATACTTATAAATCCACATCACATAATGGCCAAAATAAGGAAGAAATTGAAATAGGTGCCTAAATGTGACCATTTTTGGCACTTATCAGGAATCCTATAGGAGAGTTGAGACTTGTCTTAACAATGTTAGAATTCAAGGAAAACAGGATCCTGAAGTCCAAGAGGAGTCATCTGCAGCTGTTGATGATGGTGTTGATGAACTTGTTTCAGAAGAGGAGGAAGAGGAAGACAATGACGAGGATGCTTCAGAAACTCTTGTGGAAGAAGAGGAAGCTGATGGGACTGAAAATGACTCTAGAGCAAACTAATTTACCTCTATTCTCTTATTCTCGTTTGCTGTTAACCCCTCCTATTTCATGAACTTTATATCTGGTTTCCCTCTCCCCAAATTACAAAAAACATTGCTCTTATGTAATTTGGTCTACAACTAGTCTGTAATAACTTCTTAATTAGGCCTGGTAGCTTTTGGTACTTTTGCAGGAACAATTGGTAGCATCAGCATCTCTAGAATGCTGTTTGAGCTGCCTATATTAGCTTGAACTTAATATAATTAGTAGTTTATCGACTAGTTGTGTTATGTTTTCTTGTTTAATTTATATGTTCCTTGATGATTTTGATGATACCAAAAGGGGTAAGTAGGTGAAGTTCTAATCTATTCAACCTATCTCAGGGGAAACCAGGTCATATGAGTTGTAATTTGTGTGTATTGCAACAACTAGAGCAAGGTTGAAAACCTTGCTAGAGGGGACAGATGAGCGTATTCAACGCACTTTACTTCTTTTCATCCTAATGGCTTGGAAACAAGTCTGAACTAACCGATGTTCTTATTGTGAATGCCTGTTGAAGTCTAAAAGCTCTAAGTCTAATTAGTATCTGCCTATGGTGCTTAGCAAACTGTTTCTTAAACTCTTGTCAGTTAGTTGTGAACTTTTATACTTGTGAATTATGTTTATTCTGTAGAAACATTACGAGACCAGTCCCTTGGGTTCTTAAGAACTCAAATGTTGAACAAGTTCCCAAAACTTAATATTGTTATTTGCAAGGGGGAACTTCATGGTTTGTCATCATCAAAAAGGGGCAATTTGTTGAGTTCCTATCTTAAGTTTTGAATGATGACAAACCACTTTGAACTACCTATTTGCATGTATAGATACAAAAGGCACAAGTTCAATGGATGATAAAGACGAAGCTTATGAAGCCAAGTCTTGATGTTCGCATGAAGACCAAGTTCAGAAGAGTCATAGTCTTAGGTCTTAGATGCAATGTAAGTGGTATTTGGATTGTATAAATGCATTATAAATGTTGACTTAGAGAGATGAGCCAGTTGTATGTGATAAGGAACTTTGGTTGCTTATCATATACAACTACAAGTAAACTAAGTTGGCTGGAACAGTCTGGGAACAGTTCCAAACTAGTCCTCTCAAGTTTACTTCTCAACATTCGTATTTTTGGAAAGTTTCTTTCAATATAAAATGATTTTGAAATACACGAAAGATTAGGGTTTTGCATAAGCAAGATATCTTAAGTAGGGAAAGTGTGTTATATTATATTGTACCGATTTTATTTGAGATCAAATAAAATTAGTTGAGAATATTTTTCATGGATTATTACCATTCTCCCAAGGAAAATATTCTCACGCAATATACTATAACATGCAAGCCAAAGGCTTACTTAAGATTTCTTGCTCGTACCTAAACCCTAACACATTGGCATGAGCTATATTTTGAAAAACATCAACTGCAAAAGTTCTCTCTCTCAAAGCATAACCTAGCATAAATCTGATACCACATTAAGGACTGAATATACTCTCATTCTAGCATTAAGGTTAATTTTTTTTAGAGACAAAGTATTGTCATTTGAGCAGATTGTGAATCCAGTTTGATGGGGAATTTGATCTGGGATCAAGTTCAGTTGAATCACCATAGTTTGTGGTTGAGTCGAACTTCCAAAGGTGGAAGTTGGGGGTTCTTTTATGCAAAGGTGCATAATTAGATCAAGTGTATTCTTTTATTATTCTGAGTTGATTAATAAAAGAGTGACTGAGTGGAGGACGTAAACTTATTAGACATCAAACCTCGTTAAATCTTTGTGTTGTTTATTTCTCGCATTTATTATTCTGCTGCCTAAGGATTGGTTCTCAACTCACTAGTAGAAAAAGCCCATATGATGGGGTTTTTTATAAGGGCATATGCCGCGGAATGAACCCCATCATATGGGACTGCGACATAAAATAAAATGACTGTATGATGGGGTTGTAACCTCATCATATAGTTGAAACAACCCCATCATACAGTTGAAACTATATGAACCGGTTATAGATTAAAACCCCATCATATAAGTACTAGTATATGAAGCGATTTTTTCAGAAAATCCTGTCATATAAATATGAGCATATGATTGAATTTTGTGGAAAACCCCTTTGTATACTTCTAACTATATGATGCGGTTATCAAAAAAACCCCATCATATACTACAATTTTTTTTATTAAAAAAATAAGAATTGTAATAATATTATAGGTTTATACATATTACAATAGTAACAATAATAGTAATAACAACGATAATATTATAGCTATTACTTTACTATTATTATAACTATTGTTATATATTTAAAACTATAATATTATTACAAATAATTTACTATAACTAAGTAATAATAACGAATGACAACAAATGTTCAATTAGTAAATAGTTACAAAATAGAATGTATTAATGAGTATATACGTGTAGGGAGGCAATGCAGCTGCATGCAGCCGTAGGCAATAGCAGTAGAGGGGCAGTAGCAGCCGTAGGCAGCAGCAGTAGAGGGGCAGTAGCAGCAAACAACAGTAGAGGGGCAGTGTAGACACCTGAAAATGTGTCTCCCCAAATGAGTAATCCGTGATGAAACATACCGCGTCTCGCGTTTGTTTCGTCTCAGAAAAGATGCTTTGAACTCACGAAAGTTGGAAATACGTGAGGTCGTACTCGGAA
>SNQN01008559.1:0-17297 GCA_008642245.1 Bassia scoparia | reverse complement strand
AAAAAGCCTTGGAAAACATGTAGAACAGTAAGACAGTAGCAGCGACAGTGCGTCCAACTCAACAATTCACAACTATTATCCATTAACAACAATTAATCAATTCCAAAAATTCAACAATTATAAATAATCATCATTGACAACTCACAACTTGCAGTTTAAGTTCAATTCAGAAAAGCTCTAAGGCAAAGATTCAAGCAACTTAAAACTCACAATTCTCTTTCACAAATGCAAGTTACAAATTCAGTTAATTCACAATTAATCTCAAACCAAGGTCACAATTCAAGCTTATAAATTTAGCTCACAGGTAGTCCATAATACATGAGAGTGCAAATAACCTATCTACTCACAACTTTTCAATTCACATTTCCAGAAATTACAATGCACAATTCTAAATTCTAGCATAATCAGTTTACAAGTTCACAGCTCATTTTATAGAATTGGTCTAAGATTTTAGTGAAGCTCAATACTTAGCTCGAAATACCAGTTTATAGTTCAAATCACAGTTTATCTCAAAGTTATAATGTCAATCACAATTGTTCCAGAAATTACAATTTACTATCGCAAGTTCACAAGTGCTTCAAAAAATATCAAGTAATTAACTATGAACTTAGGAATATAGAATAGGAAGCAAGAAAGCGGAGAAAACAATCAAGATATGGCCCTAGGGTTAAGTGACTACACCATAAGGGGATCAGAGTAGCACGAGCAACAACAAGGCACAACAACAAAATGCAGCTCCAATCTAGCAATGATAGTGTCTCTAAGGAGAAGTCAAAGAATAAAGTAAAATTATAAATCATATATGAAGGCTTAGCATCTCGGAATCTGCAAGAGGGGGAAAAAATCAAAAATAGACATGGCTTTCTGTGAATTTCATTTTTCTTCTATAAGATTGCAATATTCAATCTGCTCTTACCAATTACCTCATAACTCAAAAGACAAATTCTTATACATAGTGGTATATCAAATCAATAAAACCGACATACACCTAAGTGCTCTACATCCTACAAGTAACGACTAATGAGAGCAACCATGTACAAAAGAACATGGCTTATATCTGATACAAGACACAATCTATGACAATTTGCCCCATCCCAACAATCGTAGTACGTAATCCTATTAAGTCTTCTACTTTTATATCCTCTGAACTTCTAATATTTGGGTAGATTAAAAGGAGTGTATTCCGACTTCTATGTTAATTTAATAAAGAACCAAAAATATTTTAATACAGGCTCATTGCACAGGAATACAAAATTCATGAGCTGATTCAGATCAAAAAAAGAAAAGAAAGAGAAAGCAGGGAAGATCCATCTTATGCCATGACCCTCATCTTACTCTATTCAAATAAAAAGCAACAATAATATTCACAACACGCGAGAACAATTTCTCTAGGGATCCAATGGAGGCAGAAACTATAGCAAGTTCTCATTAGAACAAGGTTGAACAACTTGCCTTTTATGATTTGCCTCTGAATAAGGTTGAGTAAGTTGACTCGAGGGAGCCAGGATCACATGTAAAAATGCTGGAAGCCTCCTCCACAAGACCAGCACGTCCTAGAAGGTCGAACAGACAACTATAATGCATACAGGATCAGAGGCGGAGGGAGGGGGGGCCAAGGGGGCACGTGCACCCCCTATTTTTTGGGGAAAAAACAGACTGAAATAAAAAAAATTAAACAAATTGAAGAAATCAAGAGAAACACGTGAAGTATGACACTTTGGGAAGCAAAAGGCCAAAAGCAATAAAGCATTAAGCATGGCTGCATAGTTTGACAGGGTAGTGGGCCCAGCCCTGGGCAGCCCAATTTACCATTTATTTAATTTTAAACTTAAAAATAATAAAAAATAATAATATACAATTATTACAATTTACAAAATAAACCCCAAAACAAAAGAAACCCCACAATTCTCAAACAATTCTCAAACCCAAACGACTGCTCACTGCCTCTGCCTCACTCGAACTACTGCCCTTCACGGCTTCACACGTCGGACGACTTCTACTGGAGGCTTGAGCACTGGACGGCGGTCGGGGTCGGCGACGGCGACACTGCGACAGGCGGGCAGGCGGCGCGACTCTTTGGTATTTTCTTCGATTTTAATTTTTTTTCTGGGTTTTTTTTTTTTTTTTTGCTTTTGCAATGTTTAAATGTTTATTCAATAATTTGTTAGTTAAGTTAATTTAGTTCAATGATTTATGATTGTTTTGAACTTTTGATTGTTGATTGTATTTGTGTAATTGTGTTATTGTATATTCTTAATTTAGTTCAATGATTTATGCTTTAATTGGAAATTTGGAAATTGAAATGTTAATTTTTTTTGGGAAATTCTATTGGTAGACGTCAGTTTTTACTGTTTCTACATGGTAAGATTTTTGAGAAATTTTGGAGTTGTTTAAAAACTGGGGTCTACCATATAGAATTTCCGTGCACATTTTTTTTTAAAAAGCTTACCATGTAGAAAAAGTAAAAACTGGGGTCTACCGTGTACATTTTTTTTTCAAAAGCTTACCATGTAGAAAAAGTAAAAACTGGGGTCTACCATATAGAATTTCCCTTTTTTTTAGTTGTTTGAAATATTGAAATATTAAATTGGTTTGTTGTTAGAATTATTGAATAATTTAATAACTTCATAAGTTGATTACTTGAATAGTTGATTCTTCATAAGTAGATTATTGAGTTGAGAAGAATAGATGTGGTAATCCACTAATTTGATGATATAAATATATAAAATAATTAGTTGACTTATGTTTATCAATTTAATTTGGAAATGTCAAGTGATTCCAATTCACCTAATTCAAACAAGCTCAAGTCTAAAGGGAAGCAACCCGATCTTCGACAATTTATGTTCAAAAAGAAAAAAAACCCAAGAAACTACTTCTTCTTCTTCTCCCGCCCAAGTCAAGCACCTCATGATGACATATCTAATGAAAGCATTGACCCTCCTTCGATTACCTCTCCCCAAAATGAAGATGTCAATATGGAGGATGGTAGTCCAAGTAATACAAATGTACCTTAGAGAATTTAGATGAAGAGGAGGGAAGAGAGGATGAGGAGCTAGTATATGATGTTGAATTACTTCCACATGATCCCGGGAAAAGAAATATTATGAATTATCCTCCTAAAGAAAGGATGCGGTGGGTGAGCTTACATTCTTAAGAACCTTGTCAACCGAAAACCCACAATTTTCCTCAAAGAGAATGTCACGGTCGTCTTCGTCGTTTTAGTGTTAATTGGTTCAAGAAATGGAATTGGCTTGAATATAGCATAAAAAAAGATGCCGCATTTTGTTTTTGTTGCTTCTTATTCAAGAGAGATGTTGAAAAGAATAAGGGAGGTGATGCATTTGTAAATGGGGTTTTAGGGCATGGAATAAGCCGGAAGGATAGAGAAGCATGTTTGGAGAATTAAAAGTGCACATAATTTGCTTATGAAAAATATGCGAATTTAAGAGAAGGAAAAAAGAATCAATTGTGAATGTGTTTGACAATGTAAGTGAGGTTACAAAAACAAAATATCTCATTCGTTTGAAAGCATCTTAGGTTGTTTGCGATATCTTTTGGGGCAAGCTTAGCTTTTCGTGGACATGATGAGACGGAGGAATCTTCAATAGAGGATTTTTCTTGAACTTTTAAAGTGGTATGCGGAAAGGGATGATGATGTTAAAAAACACACATTAGAAAATGGCCACAAAAATTGTTTGATAACTTCACCGCCGATTCAAAAGGACATTATTAGTTGTTGTGCAAGAAACAACAAAATGCATAATAGATGACCTTGGTGATGACCATTATGCTATTTTGGCCGACGAATCTATTGATGTGTCCCAAAAAGAACAACTTGCTCTTGTTTTGCGTTTGTTGATCGTGATAGTAGTAAGGTTTTGGAAAGGTTTTTGGGCATGGTTCATGTTGGTGACACTACCGCTTTGTCCCTTAAAGATGCTATTATGTCTTTACTTGTTGAACATTCATTGAGTCCATCCATGATAAGAGGACAAGGGTATGATGGTGCTAGTAACATGAGAAGTGAAATCAATGGCTTAAGACTTTGATCATGATTGACAATCCAAGAGCCTATTACATACATTGTTTTGCTACCAACTTCAACTTACATTAGTAGTCGTTGCAAGAAAAATGATAGATGCAATTCTTTTTTGAATTAATTTCAATAATGTTAAATGTAATTGGAGCTTCTTGTAAGAGGAAGGACATACTTCGTGAAACTTATTCTCAACAAGTGGCACATGCATTAGAGGTGGGTGAAATTGAAATGGATCGGGTTAAATCAACAACTTGGATTGAAAAGGCCGGGGATACGCGATGGGGATCTCATTACAAGTGTCTTTTGAATATATGAACTTGTTACCTTCAATTATTAAGCTACTTGTGCATTTACAAAACATGGTACATCAAAAGACAAGTTCAAAGCGGAACTTATTATTACATCATTGGAGACATTTGATTTCATCTTTAGTTACATTTGATGTGGAGTATAATGGTTACTAATGAATATGTGTGCTTTGCAAAGAAAGGAACAAGAATATTGTTAATGCTATGGAACTTGTAACTTTCACAAAAATGTGTTGCAAGAAATGAGAGAGCAAGGATGGGAAAATCTCTTAGAGAAGGTAACATATTGCAACAAAGAATGGAATGAAGTTCCTAACATGGATGCTCCTTATGTCCCTCAAGGAAGATCAAGAGGTTTATTCAAAATGAAACAAATCTACATCATTTTCGGGTTGGGATTATTTTAGAAGTGATTGATTTGTTTCTTCAAGAAATCGATAACCGTTTCAATGAGAGAGTATGGAGCTACTTACATGTATGGCTAGCTAATAGTCCTAAAGGTAACTTCTCTTCATTCAATAAACAAAAGATACTCAAACTTGCCCTTTCTATCCCGAAGAATTTTCTAATGTTGACTTGATGGCTCTTGAACTTCAGCTTGACTTGTTAATGAACATATGAAAAATGAGAAAGATTTCATATATTTGAATGATCTTAATTCTCTATCTATGAAACTTGTTGAAACAAAGAGATGTGAGACATATCCTCTTGTATATTTGCTAATCAAGTTGATGTTGATTCTTCCCGTTGCTACGGCAAGTGTTGAAGGGTGTTTCTGCAATGACATATGTCAAAAGTAAGTTGCGGATAGTATGGGCATCAAGTATTGAATGATTGTTTGGTCACATTTATTGAGAAAGATGTGTTCCTAAAGTTACCGATCAACGAAATCATCGACTGCTTTCTAAAAATGAAGACCCGAAGAATTTTGTAATTTATTGTTATTATTCTTATTTTCTTTATTTGTAATGTAAGACTATAATTAATTTGGCATTTGAAAATGTTAGACTTAATGTATCAAACAATGTTATTATTGTGTATTTTTTTACCCCGATTTGATATGAATTGAGCTTTCTAAATTGCACCCCCGATTTCAAAATCCTAGCTCCGCCTCTGTACAGGATCAAAATGTGTTCATTTGAATTATTCTTCAAATTTATATAAACTTAAATTAGTGAATTTTATACAAACTTAAATTATGAACTCCCAAAGGAAAAATTCCCAAAAATCATAAAATTACACAATTATCTCAATTTTATTCCTTGAGCCACTAATTTTATTCTTCATCTGAATTAGTGATTAGTGGATATAACATACATTCTGATATAAAAATCATAAGACATGAATCATTTAAATTGCAATATACTTCATCAAAAATCATCAAAATTGCATAATACCTCATCAAAATTATTAGAATTTGAGAGTACTTCAATAATATGGAAGACAAAACTAGATTCAATAAGAAAACAAGAATAAGAATTCCTAGTCACGAGAACAGCTAGATTTGTAAAAAAGAGCACTAACCGACGTTGGTGAGAGCAGCGGCAGTGGCGAGCAACCACGAGCAGCGGCAATGGCAAGCAACATTATATGCATATGTTGTGTTAAGTTCACTSTATTGGAACAAAAAAAATGAAGTTCATTATGTTCCACTAATTTAATAGTTGGATAGCTTGACCGAGCAGGATACATAATAAGGACATATATGGAGTTATGGTAATATTCAAACATCGAACAAACTGAGATTCAGAATCAAAAAATAATTTGAAATTTACGGTTAGTGAGATTATCGAATTGGAAAGAAGGAAAAGGGGGTGAATCGAGCTGAAGCCACATGTTCTTACAAATAGTGCATAGTTCCAATTGACACCCAAAAAATCGAGAACTGAACCAACAAACTATCACTCGACAAAGCTGACTAAATCAAAGAGCAAGCTCAAAAAATTTGGTGATTTAAAATAAAAATTCAAACAGAACCCCAAATKTATCAAAACCAAAACCCTAAACACTAAAKTAGCAATTCAAATCGAGCCCCAAAATTCAACAAAATCGAAAAGGGGCAACCAACCCACAAATTCAGAACCCTAAAAACCCAARTAWTAAACAATRAAACGAGCAGCTGCGATGGTTTCGAGGGCTTCGAGTGAGCGAGCAGTGTGGAGGAGCAGCGGCGTGGCAGCGAGTGAAAAAAGTAGTGAGAGCAAGAAAGTTTTTCGAGTGAATACTGAATAAAAAAAGAGAGGAATTTTTTTTGGAAAAAGAAAAGAGAGGAATTGTGTACAAGGGTTTGTCGTGTTAAGGTGAGAAAAGGGTAGGTTATATTTGTCGAGTGTATTGTTTTGGTGGGAAAATAAAACAAGTATATGATGGGGTTTTTTTAAAACCCAATCATATATAATGATATTATGATGGAGTTTTAATAAAACCCCATCATATGTGATTTTTTCATTTTATCATATACTTTATGATGCAATTTTTTAAAACCCCGTCATATGTGTCGCGTCATATGGGCTTTTTTCTACTAGTGATTGGTCTCAATCAATCGAAAAATTACAACACTTATTCAATACTCAATTCCCCCCCCCCCCCTCTTGAGTATAACTTGCACTTTCATCTCGGAATATCAAAACTGGGGGGCTCATAGTAGAAAGGGAAGACCTACAAGCGACCCATGAAATTTGCATGATCACTCAATGAAGCACTACACATGGAAGGATCAACGAAGATTCAGTCTAAGTCCTTGCCGACCTCACAACTACAATAAATGCAAATCATCTCAACGCACTCAACACGACAAAAGGCTTAAACACTAAAGCTTCCAACCATCCGATAAAGGGTCTACAATCGTCAATCGAACAAACCCTTCACAAAATTGGGCTACTATTGCATCTAGATATACCACAATCCTCTCTAACAGACAACTCGCAAGGAAGCTTCGTCCACTCAATTGTTGGGGCTAATCCTAAATTTTAGTCCGAAGGTCATATTACAATATTTCACATTACATTTAACATGTACTGCTTCCTTAATTGAGAGGTAACGTAACGTCATCGATACACAAAATTTACACTCATAGTCCTTGCATAAAGTCTATAATGTCGAGTTGACGAGTAGACAGCATAAATGTGCCCCCAAATAAGTAACGTGATGAAATACCGCGTCTCGCAATTTTGACTCAGAAAAGTGCTTGAACTCACACAAGTTGAAATCGTGAGGTCGTAACTCGGAATATTGAGCAAGGTCAATACAAAGAAATTGTTCTTCGTTTCCTGATAATCTCAAAGGTGTTTCCAAACAATCCGCGATTCTCATCTTGTTTTCATCATCTTCGCCACATTTTTTCCTAATCCGCCAGACTTTATAATTATTTTTCTGATTTTTCTATGACTTCTATAACTTTGCAATGTGTAAATACGCAGAATAACCGAAAAATACATGAATAATTAGAAAAATCGGCGGAATGTTCTAAAACACTCTTGCGAAAGAGGTGTCTAGAAAATCCAATCTAGAAAAAATCGAGATATGCAAAGAATACCCAATTAAAATATTATGATTTGTAAAAATATATAACCGCGAGAACCTCGATATACTCCTAGGAGTATATACGCAGGGATATCCTGCTTGAGGGACGTATATACGCTAGGACAGCGTATAAACGCTGCCTTTGAGCGATATACGCTGCCCTCAGCGTATAACCTCCCCTCTTGCCCCGCTGCCTATAAATACGCCTTGCTACATTCGAACTGACACAACGATCACACATCAAGACACTTCTAATTCTGTCTCTCTTCTCTCAACTACGTATCTTCCCTCACTCTCTCAACAGCCTACACATGTGAGTTCTAGCACGTATTGTTCGAATTCAACATATGCGAAAAAGTAAAGATCTGAATACTCACCTAAAACATCTTTTGACTCTACTTAATCCTTGTCCTTAATTTGACAATCTTATGGCAGTTTCAATTAAATCAACACAATTAGAAACTCCTTTTAATTGATGCAGTAAAGCAGGATGTCATCAATGTCAAATCGATTTTTCATTAACTTATATTATATATTATGCTTGTCACAATTCAATTTATTAGCAATCGATTTCGAATACAACATGTTCTTGTCTACTAGAATTGACTCAAATAGACGTCTCTTTAGTTGTTGCTTACGATTGTGTATTTGCAGTGGACAAGAGAAGACACAAATAATATATACTTACTACCTTTGGTCATGTCTGTTTATGATATTCTATCACACTTGTTTTATGCTTAACTAAAGACCGGAATTCAATGGCGTAGACATTAAAGTCGATACAAGGAGCCGATTCTAAGCACTGTAATATGACTAACACAAGTGATCGCTTATCCATGTAGAGTCATGTTGTAAACTATAGCAAATCAACACAATAATATAGATTAGTACACTTTCAAGATCAACTCAATAGGCTCTTAATTCAAGTTGTTATGATTATGGAACTACAATGAACCTTGAATAGAGGGCCACACATGCGGGCGATTGGGTTACTGATTCAATCCGTACCATGTCCCGAACCCACACTTTGTATGGAAACCTACTTTGTGCCACTAGTGGCACCAAATGTTCGGGCGTTCCTGTAATAACTCTCAAAGGCACGGTGGCGATCCCCTCAATTCGACACGACAACCCCAACTGCATCACACGATGCCCCGCAATTTCCAATGCTCAATTCCAGAACATGAAGCTGATACGCCCCCTAAGGCGGGCGAAGCTACAGGTTTTTGCGAGGTCACTAGGGACTAATCACCATTTGTGGTGGACAGGCTGAAGTTCGTAGTTCCATATTCAAATCATGAATTTTGCTTGTGACTCGATAGGTGTCATTCTTAGCACCCGTGGTCTCAATTGGCAGGCCTATCTCAGATCACCTTAAGGGGCATGTGCGTTGTTGCATTGTTAGTCACATGGCTAGTAAGTCTATCCGCCCATGCTGCGTAGCCGTGTTTACTAGATCTGTAATATAAGGTATTGTCGCCATAACTCACAAGTTTGTGGTGAAATTTGGACCAGCTCTACCTTAGGCAGACACATAAACTTACCAATGACTATAGTTCACTTATCCTGACCTTAAGATAAATGGGTTTGTTTTCAATCATGGCTTTAACTGGACTCTCACATCAAATTCTTAACCACAACTAAGTCCCAGTCCCTTATCTAATCGGTCAAGACATAAGTTTGACGCTCATTAGGCCCATTCAAAATCAATGCCAAACCATACGACAGGAATCTAACTAGTTCGATTTCCAATCCAAGATCTAAATCTAAACTAATTCGTAGCCTTTTCAACCTTAAATTCTATAGGTCAGTCAATACAATCAAGAGACCTTAAAATTAATTAGGTCATCCAATTTCACCCATAGGCCTAAAGCTGTTAGGTTCGCTTCAACTTCATCTAAAACCTTAAACTAAACTAAGGTTCGATCATGGAAGCTCAAACCCTAGGAACTTTGGATTCAAGCTAGGCCCCATTCAATTTCAAAGTGGCTCCGTAGGCTAGGAGGTCCTAATTCTGAATAGCCCACTTAGGTTTGATCTCTCTGGTCTAGCACTTAAATTAGGAATTAGGTTAGCGCCATTCACATTTCAAAAATCATCAACGTCCAGTGATAGGCCAAAAGCAAGCAATAAACAACTCCTACCTCCAACGTAAAGGCCATTTTTCTTGACCCTTCCAATGCCAAAAAGCCAATCTTAACCTCGCTTGGCCCCTGGAAAAACATCAAACGACCACTTACAGCAAAGCCTCATAGTCATCTCCATGGGTGGTCATGATCTCGCGGCCTTCTCTGGATTGAGTCATAGAGTAGCCTATGCAGAATGATCATTTTAATTCATCGTCCTTTGGTCATTATCCTTGCTATATCAGATAAGCCATTCATTCTCAAGCTAAGTGATCCTTGTTTTGGCAATAATTATTCCATCTACGTGCAAGTCTCAACACTTCATGGCCACAAGTTGGTTTATCAATACTGATTAATCATTGAAATGAAACAAGCCCAAGGAGAGGCCTTCTTTCACACTCAACTAAAATTGACCCATCCTCTTCCCTTTGCACACAATCAAAATCCCTTGGCAACCCTTTGAGCACAAACACTTCATGAGCCATCCTTCTTTCATCAACCACAGTATCAACCCTTGACAAACGGTGCGTGAAAAGAGCACGTGCAAAAAAAGAAAGAAAAAAGTAACAGGGCAAAAAGAAAAGAAAAAAGAGCAAAATCAAATTCAATCAAAAGTCTTACAAAAATGCAAATCAATTCAAAATCTCAACCAAGCCCAGATAATAAAAAGCAAGAGTCTAAAAAGCACATGCGGCCGTGGTTCATCTTCATAAACATAAACTTTCAACCCTCAAACCACGAGCCTCAATCAACTCACAAAACCCCACAAAGCAGTGCAAATCACCTACAGAACTTACGGTGGTTGATTCCGTAAGGATACGTAGAAGCCCGCGAGTCGAACCGCATTAACATTAAATCGTGTTGAGGCTTTGAGTGCTTTGAACTTGCTAAGAAAGTTGATAATGGTTGCCAATCAGCTACATTAAGACTCTGTTGAAACCTACATATACCAACCTGTATCTAGCCAATTTTTGACCCTAGCACAATTCTGACCCTTTTATTTTCAAACCAAGTCATTCGTTGTCACCTTCAAGGACTCATGACTCAAGTCCAAAGAGTAAAGTCCACTGACTGGGGGTTAGTACATCTTGTTGGGACTACATACAATTTCACCTCCATGTTGACCTAAGCCGTAAACACATTGTTGCAAATCTCGCTGGGGGCTTCGTTGTCATCATGCCTTAATCAGTTGGGGGCTTCCTTGCTCCTAAGCCCTATTACGTGTTCAAGTTTCATCAGAGGAACGTCTCTTCCAATCAAATCATGTCTGCCAATTACGTAATCCCTCCGAGTCAACCCATAGTTCTCGTCCAAATTCACTTTCCTAAGTCACCTTCAAATGCAACTCTTTCATGGCATGTAATGAGGATTAGACTCTAGTATAGTCTTTATGTCTAAACCAAACTAGATATGTGTACTTTTCGTTCGAATCAGACCGTACCGACTCAAAGAACTAGGGCAAAAAAGACTTATGTCACCCTCGAGGACCTAAATCCTGAACTAGAACTCCTTCAATTACCAGTTGACCATTCAAATTCAAGTTGGCCTACAGAACAACTTACTGCGCCTAATCATGACTTTAGGTCACCTTACCTCGCCTCAGCAATAGGCAAAACATGCCTCTTCAAATTCAATGATCGCACCAAACATGTCTAACCAGACCAGACAAAGACCCTTCAAATCAATAATCTCTCAAACCATGTCGAACTAGAGCTCACAAGGCCCTTTCAAATTCAATACTCTCTCATACAGTCTAAACCAGACTAGACAGGCTTTCCAAATCAAAGACCTCTCAAATCATGTTAGAACCAGACCAAGACCAGCCTTAAATTCAATAGACCCTCAAGATCCATTCAGAACAACTAGAAAGACCCGCTCAAATTCAATGACTCTCTCAAACCATGTCTAGCACCAGACCTAACAGCCTTTCAAATGACCCAATTATCTCCAACCAACCAGACAAGCCTTTCGACTTCACAAGACCTTCAAATCAATAACTCTGCCTCTTCTCTCAATATAGGTCACAAGTTACAAGTCAACATTGTCATCAATTTCCTAGACATAAAAAGCAGCTATTCTACCAAGAGTCCTTAATCCTGAACTTGGGCTTATTTCAAGTCATGCCCATTTCCTCGAAAATGGGATGCGTCTGCATTCTCCAGTCAGCCGAAGGAATGACCTCAAGACTCAAACCAAAGCCATAAACCGCATGGAATGCTACAGGTAATAACCGTTGTTTCAGGTAATACCGGGCGAAAAGGGCAACCAAGGCGCAGAACGTCTGAGGGGTTGCCCTTTCCCACGAAAATTGACTTCGTTACGAGACTACTCTCTCAGACTCAGTCAAAGTGGGGGCTTCTGAAGACACTAAATGTGTCTCCCCAAAAGTCAATCCGATGCACATACCAAAGCGTCTCGCGATTGTTGACTCGAATAGATTCTTTGAACTCACAAAATGGATATGAGTCGACCGAACTATTGAGCAAAGTCAAATACAAGGCAAAAATATTCTTTCGTTTTCTCGAAATCTCAAAGGTTCAAACAAGTTTACTCTGCTTGATTTCCATGCTTTTTGTTTTCATCAACGCACAATTTTCTGAATCCTTCCTGTACTTTTAAAATATTTTTCTGATTGCTATGATGTTTATGAAATTTGCAAATGTTAAATAACGCAGAATACCAAAAATACATGATAATAGAAAAAACGCGAATGTTTCTAGAAACACTTCTTTTGCGAAGGGAGCGGTCTAAATAATCGTAATTTAGAAATCAGACATATGTAAAGAATTATTCCGAATTAAAATATTTAGATTTTGGTAAAATTATATACGCGAGAAGCTTGTCGTATAACGCTTCCAGGCGCGTATATAGCAGGTATATACGCTGCTTTGAGGAGCGTAAACGCTGAGATCGTATATATCGCTGCCTTGAGCGTATATACGCGCTCCCTCAGCTGTAATACGCCTCTCTTCCTCCGCGCCAATAATACTGCCTATCGAACTGACAAAGCGATTCACACGATTTTCAAGACACTGCTATCTACCTCTCGTCTCTAACTTACGTCTCCTCTCCATCTCCTCAACACTCTAAGACACATCTTCTTGAGTTCTAAGCATCGATTCTATCGTTCACAAGTCAAATAAGGTATAAATCTGAGATACCACCTAAAACATCTTTTTGAACCTACTTTATTCTGTTGTCACTTTATTTGACAATTTATTGCAGTTCAATTAAATCACACAATTTAGAACACCTTTTATTGATTATGTAAATATGTGGTGCTCACTCATTTCAAATTCGTTCATTAAACTTATATATACATTATCTGTCACATTCAATATGCTATGTTATTGTCAATACAACATTTCTTTGTCTTTGATGTAGCATTCAAAGGACGTCTCTTTAGTTTTTGCTTAACGTTTTTTCATTGAAAGGTGAGAAGGAACACCATATATAGTTACAGCTTCAACTTTGTTTCATGTCTTGTTTATATATATGTATCAACTGTAAATATTGCTAAATAGACGAATCAATTGTGATACATAAATCAGATAATATGAGACGTCTAGAACCTGTTAAATGACTAATAATCAAGTGAATCCGCTGATCCATGGTAGAAATCCTGTTTGTACATAAACAACTCACCTAATAAGATAGATTAGTAGCTTTCAAAGATCAACCTAATGGCTCTTTGAATTCAATTGTTATGACCTTATGGAACACATGAAGAACCGATATAGGCCTACATGCGGGCTGATTGGGTTACTGATTCAATCCGTACCATGTCCCGAACCACACTTGTATGGAGACTACTTTGGCCATAGTTGGCACAATGTGTCGGGCGTCCGTGAATAACTATATTAGGCACGTGGGATCCCCTCAATTCGACAACAACCTCAACTGCATCACATGCGGATTCCATGGCTTCATCCAGACACTGAAGCAAGGTCACGCCCCACTAGGGCGGGGAAGCCTACAACTTGTATTTGTAGTCAAAGTCAAACACAAGTTAAAAGGATCGAATCAATTGCATTGTCATACAAGTGCGTGCATAGTGGTCAGTCAATGTCAAATTGCACCAATTCCAAAGTCAATAAGTCAAACAATCAAGGAGTCAACAAGTCAAAAATCAAACCAATGCGAACTAGGTCACTTCAAGTCAAATGCAGGAACATTAAGTCAGGATAAACCCAAAACAATACTCACCTTCACTAAGCATCTCGCAATTCACAACCAAGTTCGCTTAGCTACAGTCCAACATTTCACGTACGAATAGGTCATGGACGTAAGACCATTAGGCTCCTGGCCCTAGCAAACAAGGTTGCTCGCTCTGAACCAAGCCAAAGTAAGGTAACTTCAGACATAAATCGGCTCTGCCAAAAACATTCAAAAATGTACAAGTTCAGGAATGCGCTATTCCTTCTGGATTCAAAGCACTCGCGTTCACAGACATCTTGCCATATGAACTATCATTTTGAATGGCAATCCATAAGTCAATAGGCAAGAAAAGTCAGAAGCAAAGAAAAGTGAAAGCAAGCTAAAGCAAAGGGACCTGTTAGGAAAACAAATTCCGATCAACATTCAACAAATTATCCAGTCAAGACTCACAAAAAAACATCGAAACACAACAAATGAGAACGGAATCCAACAACAAACATAGATGGAAGTTCATTTGAACTGAATTAAGTACTGATTTGTGAAGACATTTGAACGTAAAGTTCAGAACGTGAAGTTCGTGAGAACAATTGAATGTGAAGTTCGAAAACATTGAACGGAAGTCAGAAGTCTAATTTTGAACTGAACTTCGTAAAGTTATGTAAATTAATAAACTACTTGAACGGAAGAAAATTCTGAGTCACCTAGCAGAAATAGACAAAAGTGCACGTCAATGTTGGGGTGTGAATAAAACCCAACTTTAAGTTCAACAGCGACGTTTTAAAAACCCACAGCATTGGGTCGTATTAAAAACCCAAAGTTTCAAAGCCGTTGTTCTTGAAACGAGCATTTGGCGCTTAGCCTAATAAACAAAGAGGCAACAACTCAATACCTCTCATTCACATCTTTCATCTCTAAACGTTCTCCCTAATTCCTCTTAACTTTCTTCTATCCTTCCTATACTCTTCTCTGTAAGTGTTCCCTCTATAGACACCGCCCTCCCGCTCTCTCCTAATCGAGCTCCCTTTCCTTGCCGACCCTCCCCCCTCACCTTTTTTCTCTCATAATTCTGGTAATCCTCATAAATCGAACCTCATTTTTGGAAAGTAAACTTTCTGTTAATCCGATTGAGGAAGTTTATGTAACGGATTATAGCTCTGCCGCCTGCTTCTTTGCCGCATCGCCAACATCACTCTCTAGGGCACGAGGCTAAATCGCCACGTCACAACCATCGCCAACCACGTCGCTAAAAATGAAACCCTAGGAATACTAGATCTGTAATTTTTTTTCAATTTTTTTATATTTGGGTTTTCTTTCGATTATCTTGTTTCTTGTTTTATTTTTTTGTGTTCGACTTTTTTGATTCGAGTTCATTTTTATTGATTTTGTTGTTTATTCGATTTTTTGTTTTTGATTGATTTCCTGAGACTGGAAAATGTTGGTTTGTTTTTTGGTTTTTTTTTGGATTGATCTTCTTGGTTTTGCTAATTTCAATTATAAGATTGGAATGTTTGTGCGGATTTTGTCTTCTGATTTGTTTAAATCTTTGAACAAATTCATATATGTAGTCAATGTTGCAATTTTTCGCTCATTATTCATATAATTAATTTATTTGTAGTTTGTTGTTTGGAAGTTCTTTGATTTTTCTAGGTTTAAAAGAGAGAAAATGAGATTTTTAAATTGTGATAGATCTATTTTTCATTTTGTTTGAATTTTCGCCTTTATTTGATATCAATAACATAGAAATTGAAACACTAAAAATCAAAAATCGCTTAAAAAACAAAAAAAATTAACTAAAAAGCTCTTATTAGAAATCAGAATAACACAGGCAAAAAACTAAGCGAAAAAAGTAAACCCGAAAGTACGAAAGCTTAATCATAGCCAAATCATCCCAATTCCATTCAACATTTCATATATATTTCTTATTTCTGTATTTTTTCTCAGGTCGAAATGAAGGGTGCGTGAGTGAGCCGATACATTTTTAGTCTATTATTAATTTGTTGTACGCAAGGTAGGAATTTTTTTTACTCCTGTAAAAAAATTAACCTTATCTTAAATCTCAGAGTTTTTATTGGTCTCATACAATAATTCGTAACAATGTCATTTAATTTGTGTATATATTAATTCATAGTAATACATAAATGTCATATGTGTATAATGGTAATTGTAAGTGAAACGAGCGTGCATATTGTACATGTGATTCTTTATTTGGTTGGATCAAATATGGTTTAGCTAAAATCGAGCATTGTTATCAAAAGATGGGTTTTAGCTAGAAAACCAATTGTAAAGCAAATAAAGCTGAGTATTTATTTATACACCCAGATTTGAGGAATTGTCAAAAAGTGCAGCCCAAAAGCTGGGTTCACTAAATAACCTCCTAGCTTTTGATGATTTTCTACTGAGCAAGTGAAGAATGATGAATTTCAAGTAGGAAAAGTCCAAGTATGAGCAAAAAACGAACATAACAAATGCCGAATCTTTATGCAAAAGAAGATAGTGGTGATGAATTACAAAATAACGATAAAGTTAAAAACTATAAGAAAAGGCATTGAATTCAAGGAGAACGAAGGCGTAAAAAGATTTAATGCTCTCATCACAAGCGGAAAAAGCGTTTTTGCTTTTCTCACTGGCAAGACAAATTGAATGAAGATGAAACAAAGCATGTATTCGAAAGCTGAAGTCGAGTCAACCAACGAGATGACATCTTAGAAGGGTAACAGTACACATACTAATTAGAAAGGGAGTGAAATCTAAGCGAAGGTAAAGGATGAAAGCATTTAAGCTCGAAGTCCAGTGAAAGAAAAGGCCAGAGAAACATCAATCCCCATGAAGTCCTGAACACGATCGTAACGGATAGAACTAAAAGAGAAGGCCATAACTGACAAAATTCCTATGAAGCAGGAATGCAAAGAACAGCAGCACAACAAAATTTCAAAGTCAACTAGAAAACACAAGCAACAACATACATGGACTAATGAACAAGCATCAGCACAACAATCACACAAGCAAGCAACATAGGAACAAGGCACGGAAATTAAAAGTATTTGTTTTGCAGTACCAGTACTTTGGCTCGTTTATGAGAACGTTTGCTCACAACTCACAAGTGGGTTCGTCGATACGCTACGAGTTTCCCTACAATACAGCAAC
>SNQN01008558.1:0-28715 GCA_008642245.1 Bassia scoparia | reverse complement strand
TTAAAAATATCGGGTCAATGTGGAACTCTTTCTAAGGTATGACCATGCCCTTAGTTTGTTCGCTTTCTAAGGTATGTCCATGCCTTTGTCATTTAACCTTGAACTTTTGGTTTTCTCATTGTCCTGTCGTTTTGAAACATAAATATAGTAATATATATTCTATATATATTCAAAATAGTACTACCCTCCGATTTTAATCTTTGTAAAATTTCCCATTAGGCCAATTTTTTATGTTTTGTGCATTGTGCTTTATTCTATTTTGGTACAACGCTCTCTACAAATCTATTTTTGATTTTTATCCACATTCTCTACTTTCCTTACTTCCCTTTTTTTGCCTTTTCCCCTTTTCAAACCTTCTCTCTCCAATCTATTTTAAACGTTAATTATAGGGATTTTCTAAGCTAACCGCCGTAAGTTTGTTACTATTAAGTATGTCCAATGTCTTTGTCATTTATACCCTGGCTTTTTGGTTTTTCTCATTGAACCTGCTTTTTTAAAACACTAAAATTTGTTTTACCAAAATATATAAAACTATAAATGCATAGCAAAATCACGCGTCACTTCCGGTGTAATAAATTAGATTCATTAAGTTTTTTACCACTTTTTAGATATCTTTATTTAATAAAGAAGGGGGAGAACAGATGGTGTCCCCCTCTTAAAAAATACGTTAATACCCTTATGAAATATGTGTCAAAAGAACTATAATTCCTTAACTTAAAAAAGTTTATAAGTTGATGTATTAAAGTACTCCTTTTCTATTCTATTAATTCATTGTTTTATTAACAAATTGACAACGCATTATGACGTGCGTGACTAAACTCAAGTATCCACTTATATACAAATTAAATTTAAATCATACATACGAGAATATATTTTGAATTAAGTCAAATTATTACAGAATAACTACAATTAAAATAATTGTATTTGTTAATAAGCTATTTCCGAAAGAAATATAATAGCATAATATTTCTTAAACATTTTAATTAATTAAATTTATATAATCCATTTCATTAATTGCGATTTTCGGTAGGTTTAAGCACGCTCGCGTGCAATAAAAACTAGTCTTTCCTAATGCACCGAGGGTGCTTCGGTTAGCTTATGCACAATTAATTTATTGCAAGGCATTGAATACCATATTTTTTTGGGTCCAACATAAATTAAGGCATTAAATACTATTTCTTTTGGGTCAAACATACATTGAAATAAATTTTGACTAACAAGTTAATGATAAATTTTTCAACTATAATTAAATTTAAAAGCAACAAGGATGCAACAGATCTTGATTCTCTTATTACCTTCATATTTGGTAATAAAAAATTGATTTGTTGTAGTCTTTAAGCAAATTATTTTGGTGGCAAATTTCAACTGTGTAACAACCATTTGACTCGGCTCAAAACATGGAATTTCATATACATTAAAGAAGACATTATCCAACACCATATAATGAACTAGAAAAGTGTTTAAAAAAATGCTTAACCAAATTTTAATATTTCAGACAAACTCCTTTTGTAAAAAAATTGTATCATAAATAAAATATTTATAATACAATGCAACTAAAATAAGGTGCGCTTGGCTACGAAAAGGCGGCACCTTTGCATTGCCCTCTGGCGCCTAGGCTCCAAGGACCCTTTGCACTTAGAATGCCTTTGTGCCTTTTGAACTAAGATTTTGTCCTTACCTTTCTCAAAGTAACGGGTAAATGTGGGAGGGATAATTTTTTAAAAAATACAAGATAGTTTTCATGTTTTATTCTCTAATAGACTCGGAATATCGTAACACAATTTATAGGATTTTCTAAGCTAACGTGTAAGTTTGTTCACTATCTAAGGTATGTCCACGTCCTTTGTCATTTATACCCTAACTTTTGGGTTTTCTCATTTGCAACGGTTGTACGCTGTTCTTTTTAAGGAAAACACTAATATATTTACCAAAATAGTAACAACTTTAAAAGGCTGTGCTTTCATAGAGCCCTAAAGGCGATGCATAAATTCTAAATTGAGCGCAATAATGTGAGATTTGCCTTGAAAATTGAAAGTATACATTTATTTTCTAAAAAAATCCTTGAAAAATAATTTTTTTCATATATAAAGGTGTATTTCATTTTAATGAATATTTTCATAAAATAAATGATATTTCATTTTCAACGCATTTTATATTTCTATGCATCGCCTTAACAAACCCATCTTTAAAATGCATATAAATCACGCGTCAATCAGTGTATCAGTTGTAGATTCATTAAGTTTTTCCATTTTTAGGTATTTATCTAAGGGCGGGGGTTTCTTGTTTAGCATATGCCTACAACTAATATATTGCAAGTAAGGCATTTAAATACATAACTTTTTGGGGGTCAAACTTAACATTAAGGCATTGCATACATGATTTCTTTTGTGTAACTAACATTAAGAAAAACTTTGACAAGCCAGTTAAATTCTGTTTTGCTAAATTTCTAACTATAATTAAAATTTTAAGAGTAAAATCAAGGATGCAAAGCATCTTGATTTTCTTATTAGCTTCAATAATTTGGTATAAAACCAATTGATATTGTTGTGCTTTAATGTCAAATTAATTTTGGTACAGAAATTTTCAACTGACATTAATGTAACATTACTTCATATTTAGCTACTTATTCATTTAACATTAATGTAATGAAATCCCATGTTTTCAGTCGAAAACATGGGATTTTCATATTACATAAGTTTATATAAAGGTAGCTTAAAGTCAAATCAACAGGGGTATAAAATCTTCATGTTTAACATTTCATGCAACAATCATTTTAAAATTCATACAAAACACCTCAACCTCACCATGGCTTGAGGAACATCATCCTCCTGCGCAGAAAGTAATGAATGATCTCTAGGAGAAGTCGAGAGATTCATCTCTTTTATAAGTGTTGAGTTCATTGTGTGAGTTCCCAAGGTGAATGAGACATGAACAAGAGATTGACTGAAATGATTCAAGGATTTCATCATGAAAAAAAAGACTGAAATGATAGAGAAGAAAGATAAAGAATTGGAGAAGAGGTTGTCCACGCTCTGCGCAAAAGAAAAATAAAGTCCAAACTAGCAAAAGCAGGGGAAGGGGACTTCGAGGATATGGGCAAGAAAATTGTATGATTTAGCCTCTAGTTACAAAGGTTAAGAGTCTTAAGACTATGAGTCAACTCTAAAGTGTGAAGGGCTTAGAATTTGTAACAGGCCTCATTAACAACAGTTTTTATTGAACTATATGGGAAGATAGAAGATGGCCTGTCATTTATGTTTTCTATAAATATGGGCTCTAGATATGTTATTGGCTATGTATTGATTGTACAATATCTTGCTAACTTCTATGGTCTTTAATTGTTTATAAACTGTAAGATTGAAAACTGGAGATATTAAAACCGGTTACAACACATCTGATTGGTAAAATTTTAATTGTTTAACTCTCAAGAAACAAACTCATTTTTGAAAAAAAAAAAATCTCAATGTGGCGTGTAAGCAAACTGTTTTTGCACCAAAAACAATTTTCATCCTAGTAATTTTGGGTCAAATTTTTAGGCCTACGCACCTATTCTATCATTGGTGTGAATACCTCAAATTTTTAGTGGGCTCTTATAGGCTTAATAACCATTGTTGGAAGTTACCTTAGTTGAATGTGCCCATAGAAAAGTAAATTGAACAAAGACGGCACAGAAACGGAGACACGTGCACTACGAAGACACATTCATAGTGGTTAACAAAGTGGAGGATTCCCGAGGGTGACCCAACATGGTGAAAATCTTTATGAAAAGCGTGAAAATTTGGACTAAAGGATGTCATGACAGCTAATGTGAAACAATCATTCAAAGAAATAATTTGACACACCAAGTCAAGAGGTGAAAATGCTTGGAAACTTTTTGAGCAGACTCCTAGGGTCACCCTGAGGGCATCTTAGGCCTGGTGGAAGGCAATAGCATCTGATGTCTCTTATTCAGCTTCAATATTTGGCTATAAACTATTGTATTGGTTCGTAGTTTAATGTTCAATTATTTTCGTACAAATCTTTTCAACTGACATTAAGAACATTACTTCATATAAGCTACTTATCATCTTAAACATTAATGTAATGAAATCGCCATGTTTTTAGCCAGAAACATGGGATTTCATATACATTCATGTTTATATGAAAAGGGTAGCTTAAAGTCAAATCAACAGGGGTACTAAAATCCTTAACTTGTTTACATGTTCATCTGCACAATCATTAAATTCATCACAAAGCCCTCAAACTCCAACCATGGCTGAAGGAAAAATCATCTCCTGGAGAAATCATGAATGACTCTTCGTGTTAGAAGTCATGAGATATCATCCTCTTTAATGAAGTTGAATATTCAACTCATCGTTTGATACCCAAGGGCTGATCGAGACGAACAAGAGAAAGATTGATGACATGATTCAAGATTTCATCCTGAACAAAAAGACCTGAAATGAATAGAGAAAAGAAAAGAAATTGGAGAAAGAAGAGTGTAAGTTGGAAAAAGAAATAAAGTCAAACTAGCAAAGGCAGGGGAAAGGGGGCGACTTCGAGGATTCAGGCAAGGAAAAGCTTGTATGATTTAAAAGCCTCCTATGTTAAAGGGTTAAGAAGTCTTAATGACTAATGAAGTCAACTCTAATGTGAAGGGCTTAGAATTACGTACTCAGGCTCATTAAACAGCATTTTGTTATTAAACTTTATGAATAAGATTGCCTACGTCTTTCATTCTATATTTTCAATAATTTGGCAGATTTGATTTCTAATATGTTTCTGATCTATGTGATTGTAAATATTGCTAACCTCTATGTGTCTTTAATTGTTTATAAACTGGTTACGATTAATAAAAACTCAGAGAATATTTAAAATCGGTACAACACATCCGATTTGGGTAAAATTTATTGTTTTTACTCTCAAGAAAAACACTCATTCTTTGAAAAAACAAATCTCAAATTGGCGTGTAAGAAACTTGTTTGGAACCAAAAACAATTTCTCAATCTAGTATTTTGGGTCAATTTAGCCTTCACGCACCTACAATTCTACATGGTTGGCAATTGACCTCAATCTTAGTGGGCTTTATATGGCTTAATAACATTGTTTGAAAGTTTACCTAGTTGAATGTGCCAAAGAAAAGTAAAATATGAACAACAGAAAGCACAGAAAGGAGGACACGTGCACTAACGAAGAACAACATTCCTAGTGTTAAAAAAGTGGAGGATTCTCCGAGGGTGACCAAAGCTGGAGAAATCTTTATGAAGCGTGATTGGAACTCAAAAGGATTGTGACAGCTAATGTGAAACAATATCATTCACAGAAAATAATTTGAACACACCCAGTCAGAGGTTGAAAATGCTTGAAACTTTTTGAGAGACTCTAGGGCTATTGGAGGCAATTTAAGGCTGGTGGATAATAAGGCAAAAGCATCTTGAATTCTCTTATAGCTCAATATTGGTAATAAAACAATTGATATTGTTGTAGCTTTAATGTCAAATTAATTTTGGTACAAATTTTCAACTGACATTAATGGTAAACATTACCTTCAATATTTAAGCTCTTCACTTCATTTAACATTATGTAAATGAATCCATGTTTTCAGCTGAAACATGGGATTTATATACATTAATGTTTAATGAAAAGGTAGCTTTAAAAGTCAATCAACAGGGGTATAACCTTCAATTGTTTAATGTTATTGCACATCATTTTAAATTCATCACAAAAGACCTCAACCTCCAACCATGGCTGAAGGAAACACACGCTCCTCGAGAACATCATGAATGATCTCTTTTAGGCAGAGTCGATGAATATCATCTCTTATGTAGTTGATATATTCAACTCTAATGTTTTGGATACCAAGGGTGATGAAAAAACAAGAGAAGATTGTGAAAGGATTCAGATTTCATCATGAAAAACAAGAACTGAAATGATAGAGAAAAAGATAAAGAAATTGGCGAAGAAAGAGTTGTAGTTGGAAACAAGAAAATAAAAGTCCAAACTAGCAAAGCAGGGGAAAGGGGACTTCCTGAGCCGATCTATGGAAAAGGAAAAGTTGTATGATTTAAAAGCCTATGTTCAAAAGGTTGTTAAGAGTCTTAAACTATGAAGTCAACTCTAGTTGTGAAGGGCTAGAATTATGTATAGGCCTCATTAAACCATTTTTATTGAATTTTTATGACTACAAGATGCATAGTCTTCACCTTATGTTTTCTATAATATTTGGCAAGATTTGATTCTCTAATCACTATGCTTATTGATCTAACTGTCTTGATTGTACAACTATTTGCTAACCTCCTATGCTGTTTTAATTCGTCTCTATAAACTGGTTAGCATCTTAACTAAAAACTGGAGAATATTAACATCGGTTACCAACACCATCTAGTTTGGGTAACAGCGTTATTGTTGCCGTCTAAAGAAAACACCCATTTTTGAAAAAAAAAAATCTCAATTGCGTGTAAGAAAAACTTGTTTTGGCACCAAAAACAATTTCTCAATCTAGTATTTTGGGGTCAATTTAAGGCCTTACGCACCTAATCAACATTGGTGTGAAATTGACCAAATTTAGTGGGCTTTATATGGGTTAATAACCATTGTTGAAAGTTACCTAGTTGAATGTGCCAAAGAAAGTAAATAGAAAACAGAAGGGCACAGAAACGGAGACACGGCACTAAGGAAGAACCCATTCATAGTGTTTAAACAGTGGAGGTTCTCCGAGGGTGACCCAAAACATGGTAGAAAATTTTATGGGAAAGCGTGATTGGACGGTCAAAAGGATTGGTATGACAGCTAATGTGAAACCATATCATTCAAGAAAATAATTTGACAACACCCAAGTCAGAAGGTGAAAATGCTTGAAAACTTTTTGAGGACTCCTAGGGTCACCTGGAGGGATCTTAGGCGGTGGAGGCAAATAGGCACCTATAGGAAAGGAGTTACAATTGTAATGACATAACTTTGGGCCTTTGAGATAACATTCGATCACAAAGCTCACAAAGATGAATGCCAGTCATTGGGAAAAAAAATCAACAAGTAAGATTATTTATGTTGAAAATGATGCTTCTAATATAAGTTTGGAAGACTCATTAAATAATTTTCAGGAGTCAACATTACAAGCTAAATGTCAAATCGATCCAAAATATTTCTAGAAGGCTCCTTGATCACAACACAACGAAGAACTTAGACATTAACACGAATGTCTAACTACTATGCAGTACAAAAAAACCTTAGGACTTAGACTTTCCATGATTCGAAACCTCGAAAACCCCTTGGGAAACACATACGGTAACAATTTCCTACATCGGAGCTCTCATGAAAAAAAGGTTCTTTAAGTTAGACTTTTACAAAATTAATTTTCGGATACTCTAAATGTATAATTACAACAGCAATTTAAGTTATGAAAAACAAACCAACTTTAACACTCAACTATTGTATGTGAAGTAGATTGAAACTTTTTAAAATATAAATAACCAACCACTTTTCTTTACAACAGCTTATTTGCCAGAAAAAAAAAAGATAAAAAAAAAAAAGAAGAAAAAAAAAATAAAAAAACAAAAAAAAAAAAAAAAAAAAAAAAAAAAAAATAAAAAAAAAAAAAAAAAAAAAAAAAAAAATAAAAAGTGGAGTAAAACAAAATAAAAAAAAGAAAAAAAAAAAAAAATAATAAAAATAAAAAAAAGAAAAATAACAAAAAAAGATATAATAAAATAATTATAAAAATAATATACATTCAGGGAAACGATTTGTGTTTAACAATTAGAGACATAAATATAATATTCAAAATAATTATTTGAAAGAAAAGGTAATTGAGGACAGGGAAAAATATAAATAAGGGTCGAAAATAAAGGGATTTTCCACATCTTATCAGGGACAAGGTTCTTTTTTATAATTGTTTCTTTTAAAAAAAATTTACATGATTCGTATGGTATCTTTCCTTTTGACTAGTCTATATAGTTTTGTTGGTTATTTTTCCTGTCTTAGAGAGAGAAACATATAGATTTGCTAAACTAACCCCAGGCTTATCGAGGCTTGAGGCGTGGGCTTATATTAGAGATGTAGAAGCGCTAACGGACACAATAAGGACAAGGATGAAGCTACAAAGAGGATGCATGCTTAGTGAGGCGCGTCATTTGCACTTTTTTGGCACAGTTAGAATGATGAGTTTTGTTGTATGGTTATTGGATCGGCTCAAAATGCAGAAGTAAAAAAACTATAGATGATCATATTAAGTATTGAGTCTTTTCTCCTTTTTAACACAATGTAGACGTCTATAAGAAATAATCCATGTTGATTTTGAGATTATGTTTTTGGCTACCAAAATCGTTTGAGCTATTCTTTTGATCTGCATCACTCGTAACTCAATTTATGTGTGATGTTGAACCTATTCTGGCTTCGTAGCCAAGTAGTATTAGCTAGAAGATAGTGTTTATCACACACTTCTTGTATATATATTGACTAGAATAGTGGTTTAATATGAAAACATGCTTATAAACTACAGAATATATGGTACTTTAGGAACTAAGTGAGCAGGTGTTAGATTCTGGCAGGTAAAGACACATAGATTACTAATAGTAACACTATAGAATATGGGTAAATGATTAAGTTAAATGCAGAGACTGAATATTCGGTGCGCCTTGGCTACGAAACGCCGCCGCTTGCCTACTCTTGCATTGACTGTTGCTGAACCTTAGACGTTCCTGAAGGGCTCTAGTGACTACTTTGCTCACCTTCAGATTCGCCTTTTGTGTCCTTTTGAACGAAGATTTTTGTCCCAAATTCTAAGGCTAATGTCGGTCGATGAAGTATGGATGGGTTGAGGGATCATTCGCTCGCGCTCGCAGGGTATATCGGAATTTTATTTTTGTAACATCTCAACATCAGATAGATTTTAACAGGACTCTAGTTTCAGACACAATTGATTTATTCTTTCACATGGCAAAAAAAGACTAGGGAGAAAATATTCGCTCACCACAAACAATATCTTTAAATAAAAGCGAGATATATATCATAAGCCATAAGTCGAATAAGTTTTGGTTTACGATACTGTAAGAGTTGTCACCTACCTAGTATGAGTCTATGGGTAAATAATACCTTCGACGATGTTAGGGTTCTTCTGGCAAATTTTCTCATCACGGCTTCTGACTCCTCATGTCTCGCTTTTAACACCTCAAATATTAATAACCGACAAGATATAGGGCTAAATATCTCCTCTAATGACAAATGAGAAACACAAACAGCTTTCAAAAGGGCTGTGCTTAGGATTCATCGCCAAAAGCGTATTAGCAATTAAGATTTATAAATTGAGGAATATCAAATTTGGGAATGCAGTTTGATAGATCTGAGAGAATGAGATAGTAGAACTAAAAAGATTCATTTTTGATTAAACTTTCAAAATTTATTTTTGGCATTTGTAGTAAATAATTGACTATGCTGATTTCTTTGTAATTATTTTTCAATGGAATATTCAGATTATCCATAAATAATCTGATTATTTATGTTCATTTCGATTATCTCAACCATGCAATTTATATTTTCTTATGTCTGGGCGTCTGGCTGGGAAAAACTCTATTTTTTTATATAATGCTTATATAAAATACGCGTGTCAATAGTGTATGTAAAAGTTGTAGATTCATTGATTCGCTTTATATCATCAGTCATGTTTAGCTATAAATTATCTTAATGTCAGGGGAGTTCTGGGTCGCATTTAATGCCACAATAATATGAATTTTGTCAAGATGAGGCATTGGGAATACGTAACATTTTTTGATGGTGATGATAACACATTAACCATTAAGGAATTGAATTACATGATTTCTTTCTTTTGTGTCAAACATCCATATGATAAGACTAAATACTTGTGTGACAGATCCTACTCTAAAATGTATGTATTGTTTACTTGAAAGGTGGTTATGTCACCATATTATATTTAAATTTAAGAGTGGTATAACAAGGATTTGCAAAAGCATCTTTGATTTCCTCTTTAATAGTAGTCTAGGTTCAATCAGTATCTTGGATAATAAGTCGATGGTGATTTCAAACCATTCGTAATTTGTTTGTAATGGGTATGCTAAAATTATGTTAATTAATTAGTTTGGTACATTTTATTTAATTTCGCAAAACTGATATTGTAGGAGTTTAGTACATTATAACGCTTTATTATTGATAATAGTCACTCTGCATTATTTTCATTTAATACACTTGATTCATCTTTGCGTTACTTCTTCATTGTGAGGTTAATAAACTCTATTTCAGCCTGAATAGTTTTTTCAGCCGGTGAGAAAAATTCAAGGTGTGTATTTCTTGACCTATACATTTAATGTTAGAATGAATTGTCATAGTAAAGTCAAATCAACAGGGGGTATAGAAGTCTTCAAGTTGTTTACGGAGAATAGTTAGATGGTAGCACAATGGATTTTAAAATTCATAGGGAAAAAAGACAAAAAGCACTCAACGTCAGACATAGGCTGAAAGGAAAACATCATCTCGGGCTACAGGAGATGTCATGAATGATTTGTAGGAGAAGTGATGAAGGTAGAAATACATCTCTTTATGGAGTTGATGGATTCAAACTATGTTTGATACAAAGGGGTGAAGAGGAAGGAACAAGAGAAGATTGATGAAAGTTGTATCAAGATGTTCACATGAAGGAAAGACTGAATGAAGAAGAAAAATAAAGAAATTGGAGAAGAGAGAGTCGTAAGTTGGAAAAGAAATAGGGAAGTCGGCAAACTAGCAGAACAGGGGAAGGAGGAAGAGGATTAGTGGCGGAAGAAAAGTTGTATGAATTTAAAAGCTCTGATAGGTAGGGGAGGGTTAAGAGTCTTGAAGAGCCAATGAAGTCAGGAGCTCTAAACGATGTGAGAGAGCTGTAGGAATTGATGGCATAATGCTCTGGTAAGCGTAGGGCTCAATGTAGGGAGACACATTGTTATTGAAGCTTTTAAAGAATAGAGATGGCAACCTATGCCTGAGTCAGGTCTATTGTTCAATAATATGATTGGCAGATTAGAGAATTAGGATTAATATGGTTATGATTGTCTAGTATATTGAGTTGATAGCAAGATTGGCTAACATCCTATGTGGTTCAAGGTTGTTCATGGATTGGTCTGAATTATAAAAAACAAAACAAAAAAAAGTGAAGTCACTGTATCGGAATGGAAAAGATCGTCTACATTAGTTAGGGAAGTGCATGTGGAAATGTTGCGGAAAAATTTGGTATGATTTGTGTGCGAGAAAGGAACACTGCCATTTGAAAAGGAAAAAAGAGAGTAGCAATTGGCGAATGGAATAAAAGAGTGTATTTTTGGTGTGTCAAGAAAAGTTCAATCTAGTATTTGGAAGGTCAATTTGGACCCTAAGCATACTACATTCTGTAAGTGGATGGGAGTAGGAATTGACCTTCTCTCAGAATGTTTGGGTAGTGGGCTCTTATACACACGGGCTTACAAAACAATTGTAAAAAGTTACCTACCTGATATGCAACAGACAGTGGAAATCTGACAAAATAGAAGGGCCCAAAACGAAGACGGATATGCTCTAGTGAAAGGAACACTGAATCGCTTAAGCATGTAAAAAGAGAATGAAGGGACTGGTAGCTGAGGGTGACCGCCAAATACATGGTGGGCAAATGCTGTAGGTGGAAGCGTAGATGAAGGACTCAAAAAGGATTGTATTGAGAGATTTGTGAAAACCTATTATATCAAAGAAATAATGATTCATAGAAAAGTGTAAGACATGTTGTAGGACGCTGTAAACTTATGAGCCTTAGGGGTAATAACTGACAATCGAGGAGCTAGAAGCAAAGGATGATTCAAGTCACGGTGGAGAAAAATCACATAAAGTGGGTATATATGGTGCTCAAGAAGATGCTTGAGGCTAATGAGAGAAGAGAGAAATAAGGATTGCAGGAGAGTCAAGATTGCAAGGCTTCAGTGTCAAAATGCAAAAAACTATAGAAAACTTATTTAGGAGAGGGCTCCTTGATTAACAAGACGGAGACGAAACTTCATGAGCGAATTATATTAGAGTGTGATGAAAGGCGCCACGGAGCAAAGCACAGCGAGACATGAGAGAAAGGAACACTAGGGAATTGGAATCTAACAAGAGACCAGCTCTGGTGGTCACTTCAGAGGAATGATCTCGATGCATATAGGGACAACAAAGCATAGGGGATGAGCCAACTGAAAGAAAAAATGGTGAGAGGGCAAGACGAAGCAAATGATTCCAATACCTATATGGGAACGGACAATGCATTAAAATTACAGCATATAGTTGGGATTAAGAGGACGCACAATATACAGAAGCACAGCCCATAGTAAGGGGAGAGAGATCAGCTGCACAAAACACGAGTTCTAGAGGAGGGCCTAATTTGCCCATATTAGACTTTATGATCGTGAGGACACCAGATAGTAAAAAAGTGATGAAAGTAAGCCAACATGTGAATAGAAAAGGTGAAATGAAGAAGGAAGGAGTAATCAGGAACATAAAAAGTTCTGAGCAAGAAGCTGAGACTAAAGAGATAGTATAAGAGACCAAGTTAGGGCAACAATGCTACCAGTGGATGTCACCATACTGGTGGAATTGCGTACGCGGTAGCGGGTCCTATCCTGGGCATGGAAATAGTCCTAGCCCTAATGAAAAGCTGGAAACACATCCAGACGCCCAGACCAATGATTAGGGTCACTCCTGCCTTGGGATGAAAAGTCTGTTTCTCATTTGTAAAGGGAAGCGGGAGTTATTTCATCGATGGACCGGTGAAGGTATCAGATGAACACCTCCGCTTGGGATTGCAAAACGGACACACGAAAGAGTTGCGCATTGTCACAAATGTGACGGAAAACTTCTTGTAGGGTGGGTCAATGAAGAAATGAAGAAATTGTAAGCAAGGGAAGACAGCAAGCGATTCACTTCAGTGAGAGACAACAGAAACCAAACGCCTCAGTAATACTCTTGCCCTAAAAATATTGCCACACATAAAGCCTCATACATAGTTGAACAAGGATATCATCATGTGGGGGAAAGTTCAATCAACACACAGGAGCAGCATCACTGAATAAACAGTTGTGTTGGCCATCCGTCTAATACATGTGTGAGAGAAATACCTGCCGAAGAGGAAACATATAAACGAATCAGGCGCCGCATCTGCGGATCGTTTCTGGAGATTCTGGTGTTACGTTCACTGGCAGATAGTTAAGCGCGGGAAAAAATTCAAAGCGAGAAATTAGTCACAAGAGAAAAGAGGAGGTCACGGGAATACAACTATACATAGATTGAAAAATATTAAAGGACAAATGAGTGAGGGCAAATGGCAGTTGTATAAACCAAAATATAATTCTCTGGAATTGTCATGCAAGGTTCTGATCTCTGTTCTTTTTTATAGAACATTTAAACATTTGGAAAATATCGAATTAGAGGTAAAAGTTATTTAGATCCTTTTGTACGTGTTATTCAGTTCTAGCTCGTCTCAATCATTAATCACAAGTCCCATTTCTCAGTCATTGTAACACTTCACAATACATGATATTGATGTGGTCGCAGTAGGAGTATGTGTAAAGTGCTCAAATAGATCGAATGTTAGCTATAGAGAGAGAACATGAAGCAAAGAATCTGAGAGTTCATCTTATGCGGCTGTGCCAAGATAGTTAGCGAGCAAGCTGAGAAACAAAGGAGGATTTAAAGGCAACAGAATATAGAACATGGAAAGCAAATTTATACAGGGATCAAATGTCAAGGAGAAGTTTCAAGGAGTCCCGCAAGAAACTCCATCAAGAAAAACCTCAGCTACAGAAGTATAGGGAATGAGAACAATATGCAAATAAATAGTAAGGTTTATTCATTCAAGGGGATGGGAATGGGCCGGTGTTCTCGATCCACAACGGTCACATCAATCTTCAGACAAGTAGAACACCTACAACAAACTCATGCTGACCACTTATCCTGAAAACTATACCAGTAGGCAAGAGGCAATCTAGACTAAGGAGCCCCCACCACCACCGCACACACCACAAAAGAAAAAGAAAGTAAAGAAAAGAAGAAAAAAATAAAAAAACTAATTGCGTTTGAGTTAACAGTATTCCTTAACTACTTTGCATGGGTAGTAAGAAGAATAATAGTATGTGGACTTGTTGAAAGAAAGTGATGGGCAAAGGGAATTACGTAGAGCACCCAACATGAAGAGAGAGAGGAGGTACTTCAAAGTGGGAAAAAAAGGATACGGGCGACAATAGAAACCTACAGCCACGGGAAAAATGGGATGTGAACAAAAATCTGTGGACCTATGGATAAAAAGATTGAGAGGTGAAAGATACAAATGGTGAGAGACACTCAAGATGAGAACCAGTTAATGTATGGACGAGCAGAAATAAGTGGACGTGAACAGGTACATGAGAAAGCATAGTAGATGTGAGAACTAGATGAGAGTTGTATGATCATAATGGAAGAACAAGGGAGTTGTATGTGAGAACAGGATCATGACAGGTTCAAGTAAAGAACGAAATAGATATAGTGATTGGAACGCCATACAAAACCAAGGTTTCCCTTCTTTTTGAGTGTCGTGATGAGCAATAGCCCACGAGGCAGAAAGGGAATGGAATAAGGGACAAACAAACGCAAGTTGATACAAGCGAACGCAGCAACGGTCAGGTTCAGGTAAAAAAACCACCATATACCACCAATATACAAAGATTTAAATGGTTTGGGAGATTGTATAACGGCTAGAGATGTTGTCTATTAAGGAAAAATAGAGGGGGTAAGAAACTACTGTTTCCAGAGAGATATTGCGCGAGTCAGAATCGGAGGGATTGCCAAGACCATGAGGAACGAGAACCGGACTAATGGACTGGCCCATCAGGGCCGTATATCGACCAGTACACAGCTCCGGTATCTTTGAGACTGGAGAAAGAGAATGCACTTGATAAAAAAGGGTACATGGAATCCTGTTCCCCGCCGCGTCAGCATGTGCAGGCAAAGACCGCCAGCTGTGCCGATGGTGGGATAATAATACCATAAGGCAGGTTTGTGGAAAGTTCCGCTGATGTTCGAGAAGCAGGCTCCACAGATGCAGTGCAATCTCTAGATTGTGACTGAGTTTACCATAAAGGTAAGTATTAAAAACAGATTGCCAGCAGATAAGGGTTAGATAAGAAAGTCAAAGTGTACATAATTAAAGCACCTATGCTGTGCTAAAGAGTTACCCCTCTAGAGGGAGAGATTAATCTAGGTTGGATATTACTATGAAGGCAGCGATGTGGTAGCACACGTAACATGAGCCAGGGTCATGTTTAAAGAACTATATACCACACAATTCTTTGTATAACATGGCAGCAGCCAATTTCTATTCTGAAAAAACTAGAGAAGAATAGTGAGTCAAGCATATCATGTTGAAGTCGAATTTAGGAAGTTGTAAATGGATAACCATGTGGGGAGTAGGTAATAGACTTTGATATGAGAAACTGAAAGCGTTGGCAAATTGTTAGATACTCAGGGTCCAGTAAAAAGTACAGATGTTACATGGGTCATTCAATGATCCAATATGATATGAAGGGTGTTGATACCAGACGTAGTTTGCTATGTAGGAGAATTTTTGCAGCCCCATTCCTACCTCTGGACATTCAATAATCAGAAGGGTACGATGAAGGGAACAGGCCGAGCAACGCAGTACATTAAGCACAGGTAGTAAGAGAAGAGGAAGAGTAGGAGGTCCTGGCGCGTTGCAAATACTTCACATAATGTTCTTATCTGAGGCTTCCTTATGAGGATATGGTAGGGAAGTCCTCACGGACAGCTATAGGTGTGGAATAACAATAGTAACAAATGGAGAGCGCCTTCCCCTGATGGCCTGCCACTTGTTGCTGCATTCTCAGGAGATGCCAGGGAAAACACCTAATCGGCAACGTAAAATACTTCTTATGCCATCCGTGTGTGGTCAATATCAATGGCGCATAAAAAACATATGGATGGTGATGTTTGGACTAATGGACGGAAATTTCGAGTTCAACATGAGATAAACATGCCGTACCTATCGCCTAAATAAGGGCCGCTAGCATTGGTGGCCGTAGCAAACGCTGGCGGCGAATTGCGAGGGGCATCCGTAGACATCACACATACTGTCTCACGCCAACAGAAGGGAGGAGGAAAGGAAAGGATCCGATTGGCTGGCACAGGACCGCAACGAAGGAAAAACGGCAGTACAACAATACCATTCGACTCAGTGGACCACAAGTATCAATCTTTCTGGTCGGAAGGGAGTTGACAAACCTAAGAGGCTCCCAGCGTCCAACATCCCCAGAACATAATGCTGCATTTCAGCAGGGCATTCAAAAGGCAAAAAAACCCAGAAGTCGCCGGGGCGGATCCTTCCCACGGCAGAAAGCATGAAACGGTATTGACACAAGAGACAACAACCAAGAAATGAGAAAGAAGCCATGAAGATAGGGGCAAGACACATCAGAATTAGAGCAACATAGTAGATGGCTCGAACTTAGTTCGAGTAGCATTGGACCTGCATAGTAAAGCTTAGGAAGTGCAGGAAGACTAGAGTGAGCATGTGCAGGAACGATAACAAAATCAGCACCATAGAAAATGGAAACATACAAAACTAATAGAAATTGAGGACCATAGGCCTACTATCGAGTTATGAGTCTAAGAACTTTTCTTCGCCAATATACCTTCTTTTTTGGGACACGCTTGAATTAGCTCAAATTACAAACAACCATTAGGAGAGATTAAGTAGAAATACGGACGCTTACCTCCATTTTCGTCTACGAGACAATGACAATTCAAATGGGTCTGTTATTGAGATAACACTTATAAAATCGCACTAGCAGATAAAAAATTGAACCACCGGGAAGGGGCAGGAGAATCCAATTTCATCCTGCAGTAGAATCGGGTTGCAGACCAATTTTCTTCTAGCAAAAAAAATCACTCTCAATCACACTTGGAAACTCGACGTATTACTTGGGTAGCGATCAAGGAGGTGATACCTCATCAGATCTTGACCCTCAAACCAAGACATTGGTAAGCACTGAAACCAGCTCAAAAATCAAGGGTTTATGTATTTGGAAGACATGATCTTCAGACGCCGGCGTTCTGATTCGATTGTTCAGCGAAGTATTGCTGAATCAAGTTGTGAGGTGGGTTTTGAGGTTGGGGGATTAGCTTGGACAACAGGGATCCGGCATGGAGTTAGAATTGGGCATGCAGTTTTGCGGATTGAAAGTGAGAGAATGTAGGTATGATTTTTCGAGAAACGAAGCATTGCTTCAAGTGGGGTTAGAGATGAATTGCAGTATACGAAATTCAGTTTTTTTTCCAGGATGAGGAAAATGAAAGGATGAGGTGGGAGAGAAGAAGAAGAAGAGTGTAGAAGGGTGGAGATGGGATTTCAAAATTTTCATTCGTCAAAATGTTATTGGAGGTAAAGTGTTAATTAAGGATGTAGATCAATACATATGCCATGAATCGTCTAAATGACAAAAGCTCAAATCCCTGCAATGAAAAGAGGGAGAGGTTTTACGGAGAGTAGATATTTTAGAGAGAGAAAAAGGTGTGGATTGATGTTGTGGTGATGTGATGGTGATAGTGATAGAGAGAGAGAGAGAGCAAAGGAAATTGTCAGATCGGAGCGGGAGTGGTGTACTCACAAAATGGGAAATTAGACAATGAGTTTTTTTCTGGAGAAGATATAACGGAGAAAAAAATTTACAATGAGGTCATTTCAAAATTAAATTGCAAATTTTCGAAATTTCCAAAATAATCGGTATACACTGGAATTTATGATGACCGTGGTAGGGAGCGACTGTGAAAAAGAAGAGAGAGAGCAACAATTAAATGGCATAGTTTAGATTAGCTTATTTTCAAGTGTCGTTCAGGTTCAGTGCTATAAACAGGATTAATAGACTCATTGGCAATAAAAACATTCCAGTTCAGTCAATACAATTGATTCAGCTAAGGTAAACAGGGCCTGAAAATAGGGAAAGGGTGGTATAAAATATTCAAGTGAAAGTTTAAATACTACGAAGAAGTGTCAAAGATATATCGAATTTTGGAGTATAAAAAAGGAATATCATTTGTAATGATAGTTGGAAATAAATAGAATATAAAGTTAGCTATCGTATAAACTGGATGTAGATGTTGTTTTTTACTGACGGGTATCACATGTTATGAATAACTACAGATGCATAAAAAAATTTCTAGGGAAAGAAAATATAAGCGTCTTTATTCTTGAAAATGACAACAAAGATGATAGCAACTTTGATATCACGGTAGTAGTAATTTGTTTACGCGTTAGTTGTACGTATTGTAAAATTATAATTCATGCTGATTTGGTAAAAAAAAAGAAGTGTCAGTAAAACGTTATAATGATTTGGAAGAAGGGAGGGTACTTGAAATTTTTAGATGATTTGCGTTGGTAGGCAGGAGTTGTAGTGACCTATGCAGTACACGATAGGGATGAAAGGCGGTCTATCTAATTAGAAAATGTTTATAGATAACAATGTATTAAAGATTCCAATAGACGGTACATTGCAGATAAGAGAGATTGTATAAGATAGTAACCATGCAAAAAAACGGACGTGTCAAAGTGCGCCAATAGCACAATATAGCACGATGCACAATCAGTAATAGCTTCCTGGGCGTATCAAGGAAAAGAGAAGCGCAAGGTGGACAACGAACTGCCTAGTTGGAGAAGATGGGGGAATTGTCTTAAGTAGGTAGGGTATAGAGATTAGTTAAAGTAAAAGAGAAAGTGGTCATTTTTTTTCATGACATGCACTGGGTTTTATTTTGGAGGGAATTCTGATTTCCCAAAAAAATTTAGTGCCACCTGTTCCCTCAACCGATTCCCTCCAAAGTTTTGGAAATTTAACTTTTAAGGCAATTAAATCAGCCCACTTGGCTTTTAAATACAAGCCTCAGTTCAACATTCATTTCCCAACCTCAACGGGCGCAAAATATACGAGAGCATTCAGTGTGTCACTTGAATAGGTTGTGCGAGAAAATATTTAGTGTTGAGAGTACACTTGCACACTGCACCTTACTAGATAGGTTACAAATAAGTTAATTATTACAGAAAAGGTCGTGGGTTAGCAGCTAAGACCGAATACAGGCGAAGAGGAGGAAGTGGTGAAAAATCATGGTAAAGTTGACGTGTTGTTGAGGTGAGGCAAGGGATGCTCAAGGGAGTGAGGTCATCCCGCCTCTTCAACCTGGAAACAGATAATCAGTACAGAAGAAGAGCAACAGGCAAATAAAATTAGGGTGATATTTTTCAAGCAACAGAAAAGGGATCTCTGGTGAAAGAAAGAAGAAGCATGTATGTGCAAGAGCTACTTCAAACACATGCAGAACAACAATGGTTCACATGGATTTCAAGTAAAATTGGGCAAATGCAAGTTGGGAGGGGTTCACAAATGCACAATGTATCGGAAGAATTATCAAGATTAGAGTCGTAAATTAAAAAGAAGAGGGAGAGTGATAGATGTCAGGGAAGGAAAACGGAACATAAAATATACACCAAACAACATAAAACATACACAATAGGACAACATAATAAATAGCACATAAACCAACATAAAAGGGACCATCACATAATCAACAAAAGATAGATGGACCAACAATACGGACAACAATCATAAGGAAGTTCATACAAGCATACACCAAAATATAAGCAAGCAATAGCCAACATGAGGGATGGGAGTGTCAGACCCGAAAATATACCAGGATCTACAGTGCAAAGTAGAAGAAGAGGTAAAAGAGACAAACATGTGTGACAGTGTGCACTAACTGATGGGAGAGTCACGGGACTAGGCTCAAGCAGTTCACTCTTTTGGAAGATCAGGAGCGCCGTTTGTGGGTAGTGACGTAGAGTGGCAGAGGGTGGAAGGTTGGAAAGCCACGTTGTTGGGTTTTTTCTGCCTTTTTCAGTTGCTACTCATAGAGACAGGAAGGGATACGAAGAGCGAAAAGGACCACACACAAACCCTTCTCCTCTCCACGGTCAACTACAGAGGGTGCACCTCTACAATGTCAGCCACAAAGTTGGACATATGAGGAAAGGGACCTTGCACCAGTCCTATACTGTTTGGCTTCTCAAGCAATCTCCGGACCAGGGAAATCTTGCCAACAACCGGACTCCACAGCCCCAGACAGGCACCTGGCTCTCTCCCAACTCGTCGTCATTGATACAATGGGCTCAATAGCACTTGTGACCCCAACGAATATGCTCGCCACGCATATGCTGTCTAACACAATGTGCAGCTTACCCTAAAAACAACAGACCCTTATGGCTTCGCTATCAACTACAAAGCCTCAAGATTGAGTCTACTCATCGGCCCTTCTGTTTCAGTCTCCACTTCGACTCATCAGAATGTGATTTGGGACAAAAATAACCAACAATCAACAATATCAGATTAAATATACCATATAAAGAGATTTTCATAAAAAATAACAATTAAGGCTGGTTGTATAAAGTGACATTGAAGAAAAAGCGGTTCGTTATTAAGATTTTTTAAAAGTTTTATCTTCATACGAATAAAATAGTTAGATTTTAAAGTTGTTTTTTTTTTTATAATAAAAATATGTGTGTTTGATCCATAAATTATTCGGTTAGTGTTTCCGAAACGTTAAATTTTTTAAAGTTTCCGACTAAAACGAAAATTTTGTTTCATAGAGTTTTTGATATAAGAATCGTTTCCATAGTGTTTCCCTAAGGGTTTTCTAGTTTTGAAAACGTGGAAACTCTAAGTCCTAAAGGTTTTCGTACTTAAAAGATAGTAGACATCCATGTAAATGTTGAACCTTTTGAAATCATAGTTTGTTGATTTTTTTCTTTTTGTTGACGGGAATAGTTTGTAGAAGTTGATCAAAGAACATAGTATTATAGGAGTATCACATTAAAAAAACACAAGAAAATTTGCTCCCTCCATTTTAATATTTTCCACTGCAGAATTCACATTTGCTGCGAAACAAGTTTCACCCAAAATATCTCCCTAACTGTGTTATTGTAATATTAGAAAAATTGTATAATAGTGAAGTAAATAATGATGCAAATCGAACAAGATTCATATTAATATATTTTTCCTCGTATAAATTGGTAAATAGCTATTGATGATCAAAGTGAAGTTGATAAATAAATAATTAAATTGAAATTACTAAGAAAATCTGTGGTATTTTTTTTTTTGTAAAAGTCAATGAGGTTTCATTTTCCTTCTTTTACCCACTCCCAAACCTCTGTTGCATAAGCAAGACAATGAGGTTTCATTTTCCTTCCAATCCCCCTCTCTTGTTGGTGTTTGGTTGAGTTACAYTTTTGGACTCAAAACTCTGATTTTAGAAAAGCTCCCATGAACAGCYTTTGGGGAGAGAGTTTTAAAAGTGCTTTGTTTATTGACAGCATTACCCACACAAATTCATTCTCTCTTGCCTTCACACTTCTCTACATCAGTCTCCTCTTATCAGATCTGTATATAGGAAATAGCTTGGAAGCTTTTGACTTGATGATTCTTGATGATGATGATGATGATGATACTCGATGATAATGGTGATTCTTCAATTTTGATGAACGATAGATGATGTATTGATGTTGTTTCATGATAAATATTTGATGACGAGGATAATGAGCGGATGAGGAAAGAAGAAGTGGTTTATTTTGATGATCAAAAGAGGAGGAAGATGATTTGATGATGATGATGATGAGAGGGAAGATGAGAGAACGATTGATSATGATGATGTACAGTAGGATGAAATTTGAGAGAGAGGAGGAGAGATAAGGGGGATAAAAAGATAAAAGGGATTTTAATTTTTTTTCTTTTTCTTTTTTAGGGGAATGACTTACGAAGTACTTGTGTTATTGGAGAAACTTCATGGATGTGGGCCTTACACCATTTGTTATTTGGAGTATTAGCTTGGAAATACCGAAATAGCTTGGAAGTATTAATAATACGGAGTAGTAGGAGTGACAATGATTTGTCACAGTGGTTATTAAAGCATGTTTTATATTTTCTAAAGGGTATTTTTGTCATTTTAAACTATCAAATACTAATAAGCTTTTACCAAACAGCTAAATGTTACCAAACACATTTATATAAACAYCAGTCAAATCCGTAGTCAAATCCATTGAATGAAAAAGTTAAAACTCTATAAGCAAACTCTAAACTTTATTATGTCCAAACAAGAGAGGATGAGTTCCTTCCTTTCCCTCCAATTTTCCTATCCATCAAGTTGTTACTGTTTTAGTCAGCAGACATCTTATTCCCCCTTTCGGCTTTAGGGCCATAAAGTCTGGTATTTGAATTGTCTGAATTTTGATAGACAACTGCAATGCACCTAGCAGAAAGTAGTTTCTGTATTCATAGTCATCGAGTTATCTGGTGAGGAAGCTAACATTCTAATCTGCAAACTGAGATTCTTAATTTTGAGTTATGCTTATGTTTGTCCATTGTAACTTATAACTAAATACAGAATATCTTTCGTTTGAACTCCCATTGATTGTCCGTCTTTGATTTGTGGATGATGAATAGATGAGACTGCCAATAATTCTTGTAAAGTTTTTTTGACACTTCAGTGCTTTATGCTTGTTTCAGGTGATAGCTCTCAATAGTTCTCAAGCAGCTGAAGGAGAACTTTATGTTGATGATGGCAAGAGTTTTGAATTTCAGCGAGGTGCCTATATTCATCGTCGGTTCATATTCTCTGAAGGCAAGCTTACTTCTTCAAACTTGGCACCTTCAGACAGCAATGGGAGATTATTCTCTACAGAATGTGTAGTTGAAAGGATTATACTTCTCGGACACTCATCTAGACCAAAAAGTGCCCTCATTGAGCCTTCTAACAAGGAGGCTGAAATCGAGATGGGCCCACTTCTGGTTCAAAGGTCTCAGGCAGCATCAGTCCTTACAATTCGCAAGCCTAATGTTCGTGTATCGGATGATTGGTCYATACAAATTCTGTGAGTGTGACCCCTTGTGAACCTTTCATGTACGGTGGAAATAACATCCCCAGAGATGTCACTGGTTTTGTAAGCCAGGCTCGATGTACAAAAGTTTAACATGCTAGAATAGTGAATGAGCCTTACCTCTTGGAGCCACGCCACTGTTGGTATGGATTGATACACATCAACTTTTAGGCTTTCACTTGCTTTTGTCGATCAAGTGGTTCTTCGTTTCTACTGGTAGGACTTGAAGTTTTGTTTACAATGGTGATAGATCATTTATCAGCACATTAGATTCGGTATGTGTACTGATTAGCCTCATCATATACTCCTTGGATATTATACCATAAATGTCATAACTTGCCGTAAAGTAATGACTACTGAGTCTTTCGGTTAAGCGTTTCGATCCATGTTTCTATTGTCAATTTTTTTTTTCCGAATACCTAGATTCATTGATATCATATAAAACTTATTTGGTATAATGTATTCGTTTAAAGAACGAGTAAATGGAATATTTGTGCAATCTATGTTATGTTGATTAAAGATTAAAAATCTTAGGAGATTGGGCAAATAAGACTTAAGATTGATTTTCGTTACATCACCGTCCTTGTAGCTTGCTTAATTCCTAAATGGACTAATTTCCTTAGGATTTGTCACCCCCCTACAATGGGGTCTGCTCCTCTCACCTTAATTCATTCCCCAATGTTCGATCTCGACTTTATATGAGTTGAAATCATTAAACCACTCAAGTCAACTCTAATTGAACTTGGTTGTCTTGGTAGTGCACATTACTTTAACTTACGAAGAGAGTAGCTGATTTAAATATTTATTAAATATTGGATGGTGACAAGAAGATAATATTGCGCATTTGCGCAGGATATGAATCATATGATACCATGATGTGTATTAACTAGTTATTTTTGGTCAAAAGAATAATTGCAATTGTTCACTTTTTAAAATTTTTATGATAAAACACGTTGTTTTTAGTTACAAGCACTTGTGTTCTGGTTAATTTTGTACGTTGCATTGCTTCATGTCTTTTTTAAATTCAAACCTTTATCTAAAAATGTTATATATATGATTATTACATTTTAACCCGTATCAATTAGTGCTTAAAATAAAATAAAAACAAAAATCAACCTAATTAATGTTGTTAGGCTCCCTGGAAAAGAAACCTAAAATAGTAAAACCTTATACACATGTCAAACTAATGCAATCAATCAATATTAACTAAACACACTAGAAAATGAATATTTTTCGAAGAAAAAGGATTCTTAATTTCTAAATCTATTTCTAATACTAAATGATTGATTAAAAATCATCAAGTCTTACAGTTATAACCCTTAATTATATGCAGTAATTCAACTTAACATAAATAAATTAACGAAATAAACGTCATTCAAAACTAAAACGACACATGAAAAACACATAAAAGATATATGTTGAATATTTTTGAATTTTTTTATACGAATGCTGCTTCAAGGGCGGGATACAATTAACAACCCAAACCAGGAGTATGAGGATTCGAACCCTTGACCACAAGGATCAAAGTGGATGAAGTCACTGTCCAAACTTTTCCTCATATTTTTGAATTATAAACGTGTTATCAAAACACAAACACATTCTTATTATGAACCAAAATATAATCGAAAATTGAGTCATCACTCACGATTGCGTGCCCAAATACTAGTACTATATATAAATGAAAAGCAGTGAAGAAACATCTTGATCGTGGATTTGATCGATGGTTAGATTTATTCATAAAAAAAAGTAAATGTGCAAATTTTTGTACATAAATGTGCACAATTTCTTCCTGAATAAAAAGGATCATTTGGAAAAACAAACCCTTAGGTGAACTTCTAATCTTACCGTAGGATCTGAGAGAAGGCCCACGATTTAATCTAAGCAATATACTTATAAATGTCAACTGGGGTGCATTGGAGCTTTAAGGGGTACGCGTGTGCTACATGTTTAGGGTCTTTTTGTATTGTGTCAAATGTTCATCAACAGTTGCTCCTAGATTCTCCGTACCCTTACTGCTATGATATGTATCCTTTAAAAATGTAACCTAAGTACCACATGTTGACTTTGTTTCCACTTCCCACAATCTACTACTATACATATATTAATTATTATATCGACTTATGATATACTTTATATATACTATATACTACTTCACATATATATATTATATAATATATATTATTAGTCTTATTATTTTTGCACACGTGCAGCAGCAACTACTTTCTATCTATATCATTGTTTTAGCTTCTACTCAGAACGTTTATTGTAATTGATTTTTTTCCTTATACTTTCCTCCTTTCAATTATAGTGGAATTGGATAAGTTCGCGGACTCCTAGGAAAATTTAGAATGTGTATGTAGGTGACAAGGTTTGACCTTATTCACCTTACTAATGTGAGAAATGTAAGGGAGAGCACTACCAACAGCCCAATTGAGTAGGCGCAGTAAATATGTCTTTTGTATACAAAAAAGTTTACCAATATAGAAGAAAAGGAAAGTCTTCCACTAATATATAACTTTCCCAAATGGAAAGTAAGTTTCCAATAAATTAAAATGAGGAAGCTAGACTTTATTCTTTGATTTTTTGAAATCAAGTTTGTTATATTTTATGAGATAAAAATAAAAATAAACCTTCAAATTACGTACGGAGTATCAATATGAAAATATTGAAATTTACACTTAATTTGTAGTCTCGTTTTATTTATGGTATTGACAATCAACTTTTTTTATTATGTACCATTTAATATCTTTATACTGTGTGCAAAATTACAAAAAAATTCTATTGGAGAAAAAACACCTAAACATACCTTACATAGCGATACTCCGGTACTCAGTCTTTTATTGAAATTCTATTTTTTCCCTATTATCCTAGTCATTTTTCATTATCCCGTTATTTATATATTATTAGAAAATTTAAGTTATCATATATATATGAATGACATGTTCGCATTTTTACTTAACCAATGTTCTGCAGTTTCAGTCTTCTAAACCATTTACTTATTATGTTCCACAATTAGTTTGTGTGTTCAACACATTAGTCTTCATTGTGTCTATAATTTTTACAACTTTCCCTCCTCCTTTGAGCCCGCCCACATCATTGAACTCAACTCTGACCAACACCACCTAGCGTTACCCACTCCCCCTCTATTGACCTAGCCCAAGCCTAATATTTATCCTCATCCCTTTCACTAAGCCACAGCCCAAACTCACCCCACCACCACCACTCGCTGCACTGCCCAGCCTATGCTCGTCGCACAACCACCCTCACACTCACACCACATTTCTCTCCACGCACCACCACCCCTCACCTTACACCCACCACTAGCAATTTACCACCATACCACCGCACCACGCATTACCCTCACCACAGCCTTCCACTGCCGGGCCCCAAATCATGAATGGCTTTTGATTCAATGTTAGATGGTGCGTCAAGGTGAAGGTTCCTGAATTGTGATATCGTGACGTGGTTAGCCGTTTCATTTAGGGCTTGGGCTAGCGCAGGCAGAGATGGGTATGGCGGGCCTACGGCTACGGTGTTGCGTTGTCGGACGTAGGGCGTTCGGTATGGGTGGCCGTGTGCGGAGGCCGGGGGACCCATGATGCGATGGTGACTGGTGGCGGTGTGGTTGAGGAGATAGAGAGCACGTAGGACGCGTTGTGGCGTGGTTAATTAACGACTTTGGTCACGATGGTAGGCAGTAGAAGATCAATGGTGGATGTTGATAGTGAAGAGAGTAGCAGAGAGACGCCGGAGAGAAATGAAAGAGAAAAGGGGTGGAGAGGCTGTGTCGGAAAAAAAACCCGATTTATTTAAAAAATATTTTAAAAAGATGAATGGTGGAGATCTAGATTGAAATTGTTTTTGAGGATAGACATGGACGTTTCACATGGGTTCTCATGATCGACACTTACACTATAACCAAGCGTAGTGTGCCCCGTTATGAATTATGTCCGTCTTCTCTTCGTTTCTTCGTTCCGGGCTCGAAAAAACCCATCTGAATAGGACTCATTGACCCCAAATGTCCTGGGTAAAACCTATCATCATTGCCATGGTGTAAAAATTTTGACATTTTTCTGAAATTTCCCGGGAACTCGTTTCATGATGTGAATCCACGTTTTCCGCCAAAAAAAACCACCTCCGGCGACGGCTCGGTTTTGCCAGAAATTTAAATCACAACTCAAAGATGATGAAAGATGACATTCCAAAAGTTTCGGCGCCATACCAAGCGAAGAGCCCCCTAGACAGCTGTTTTTGCTTTTTTCGGTTTGTCGTTCGCGGTTGAAACCCCCCCGTTAGCGAATATTTGGACCCAAATTGTCCTTCGTACATTGCCATATGTATCATATAAACACATAGTAAATTCGTTAATTTTTTCAAAAATTTCCCGTAGAACTCATTTTCGTGATGATGTAATCTACGTTTTTCGGCCAAAAAACCACCTCTTGGTCGACCCGGCTCCATTTGACCGAAATAACCACATCTTTAGGGGGATGAAAGACGACTATTCCAAACGTTTGACCCCATATAACCAAGTGTACCCTATGCAGTGTTTCGTCTTTTTTTGTTTTTCGTTTGCGGATCCAAATTGACCAAGCAGAGCCCCCTAAGGACCGTTTTGCTTGATTGCATTCGTGGGCTCGAAAACCCCCCGTAAGAATTATTTGGACCACAATTTTTTCTTGGCATCATATTATATGATAACACATGGGTAAAAATTTCTGCAATTTTCGTTTCCGAAAATCTCACGGAACCTCATTTTCTTGATGTCTGATTGTTGTAATCCATTTTCGATTCAAACCACCTCTCGGTCACCCGCTCCGTTTTGATCAAATTTCTACCAGCATCTGTCAGGGTTATGAAAGACGACTATTCCAAAAGTTTCGCCCAATACTAAGCGTAGTGCCCCTATGAAGTGTTTCGTGTTTTTCGTTTCGGTTGCGGTTCGAAAATCATTCTGATAGACTGATTCAGACCCCAATTGCCTGAGTACATATAGTATCACATGAAGCCATTGGTAAAAATTTCGACGTTTTCCAAAAATTTCCCGGAACCTTTTTTATGTATGTGTAATCCACGTTTTTCGACCAGAAAAAATCACCTTCCCGGTGAATCGGCACGTTTTTCCCGAAATTTAAACACAACCTTTTAGGGTGATGAAGACGACAATCCGAAAAGTTTCCGGCCCCAAATACAAGCGTAGGAGCCCCCTAACGAGCGTTTTTGGTTTTTTCGATTTGTCGTTCGCAGGCTTGAAAACCCCGTATGGACTTATTTAGACCCAAATTGGTCTTGGACATCATATTATCATATAAGCACAAAGGTAAAATTTCGGCATTTTTCAGAAATTTCACGGAGACCTCTTTTCGTGATGGTATCCAAGTTTTTGCCAAAAAACCAACTCTCGATCACCCGGCTTCGTTTGACCGAAATTTTACCAACTCTTTAGGTGATGAAAGACAGACTATTCCAAACAGTTTTTGGCCCCACAATAACCAAGCGTTCTGTGCCCCCTATTGAGTGTTTTTGTTATTTTCTTTTTTCCGTTTTTGGCGGGCTCCAAAAAATTCATTGATGTTTTCGTTTTGTTTCTTTTTTCTTTTTCTCGTTTGCGGGCCGAAAAATTCTTGTATTTAGGACCCCAATTTATCCTTGGGTACATCAATTTTCATATGACCCATTCGTAAAAATTTCGACAATTTTTTCCGAAAAATTTCCCGGAAAACTTTATTTTCGTGATGTATAATCCCGTTTTTCAACCAAAAATCATCTTTCGATCTCTCTCTTTCTT
>SNQN01008557.1:0-28721 GCA_008642245.1 Bassia scoparia | reverse complement strand
GCGGCTCTACTCGGTCTCATTGTAGTTCATGAGTCATAACATTGAATTCAAGTAAAAAACTTATCGATTTGACGTTGAAGCGCACAATTACTAGTGTTGCTATTATGTACAAACCGAATTCTACAATGGACAAGGCGACTCATGTTGATTGTTAGTCAATATTAATAAGGTGACCTAGAAACCGGTCTTCCTGATTATCTGACATTAATTGCAAGCAATTGAATTCCGGCTGTATATTAATATATAAAGTGTGACAAAAAAAATGTACAAACGAGACATGAAACAAAGGGTTAGTACAGCATAATATACATGTAAATCCCTTCTCACCTTGTCTCTGCGAATAAAGGCAAATTGTTAAAGTAAAAACTAAAAGGTCTTTGCTTGAATTGCTAATCAAAACAAATAAAACGTTATATTGACAATAACAATAGATAATAATGAATTGTGACAAGATGATGATAATATAATAATGTTTACATGAAACAGAATTTGAAAACTGGGAGTGACAATCTACATATTTACATGAATAATTAAAAAGGTGGGTTTCTACATTGTGTTAATTGAATTTAAAACTCAAATAATGGTGAATCAAATTAAGAGAGACATAAAGATATCTACAAAAAGGAGATAGGAAAAATATGCTTTATGTATTTGAATGACTAATCTCTATCGATACTTAGATTACCTTGATTCGTTCGTCGAATCGATTTGAAAAGAGGCGCGAGACTCGAATTTCAATGAGTATGTGTAGGGCAGAGACCTATGATAAGGTTGTGGTGTGCTCGTAGTATACCGTGGGTCGTGGAAAATTGAGTCGTGCAAGTCTCAAAAGTTGGTCGTGGAAGTTGTTTAAACTCGAGAGGCAAGGCGTATTTTATAGGGCGAGAGACAAAGGCACAAAATGAGCGTAATATACCTCATGGGAGCGTATATACGCTCATGATGAGCGTATATACGCTCATGGGGAGCGTAATATACGGCTCATGGTGAGCGTATATAGCTCTTTGGAGCTATAATACGTTCAGTAATGTTTGCCTTAATTTCGAAGATTTGGTTCTTATTTTTGCAAGATCACGGATGAATCTAAGATATCTCCTCCAAGAAACGCGTATTAGGGAGTTCTAGGGATCTGGAACGTTCGTGTAATTTTTTTGGTATTTCCGTATTTCTGCGTATTTCCTACGTATTTTGATTATTGTTAAATATTGCAAAATTCATAGAAAATTGTAGAAAAATCAGAAAATAATCTAAAAATACTGGCGACTCAGAAATGTGAGGAATGGTTGATGAAACACAGAAAAAATGAGAATCAAGTGTAAATTATTTTAAAAAATCTTTCCAGTTAGTAGAAATTCCGTAAAAATAGATGATTAAGGAAAATTCTTTTGGGCCTTTTGTTTTGACTTTTCCTCATGAATTTCGAGTGTGAATCACTATTTTGAATTTTTTACGAGTTTCATTTGCGCCTTTTCGGAATCAATCGTCACGAAACGTGGGTATGTTTCATCATTGAATTACTCATTTGGGAGACACATTTGGGTGTCTACAGAGCCCCCACTTTGACCTGAGTCTGGAGAGACCGTTAAGCCGTAAAGACAAAGTCAAAGTAATTCGATTCGGGACGTAGAGCAATGAAGACGTTCTCGATCCTGAGTCAGCTTTCGCCGGTACCTGCAAACAAAGGTTAGTTTAACCTGTAGCGTGTCCCGTGCGGTCTGAGTCCCTCGAGGCAATCATCTCTTGTTCGGCTGACTGGGAGAAATGCAGACGCACCATGCTTTCCGAAGAAATGAGCATTGACTTTAAAAATGCATAGCCCTAATTCAGGATTAAGGACTACCTTAGTGGAGAATAGGTTGTTTTTATGTCTAGAGAAATTTGCATGCCAATGTTGACGCTGTAATTGTGACTTGAAAGATTGAAAAGGGGCAAGAGCCATTGAATTTGAATTTGAATAGAGTCTGTCTAGGTCTGGTTTCTAGAATAATTTAGAGAGTCATTGAATTTGAAAGGGGCCTTGTCTTAGGTCTGGTTCTACGACATGATTGAGAGAGTCATTGAATTTGAAAGGGCCTTTGAATTTGGAAAGGCCTTGTCTAGGTTGGTTCTAGACATGATTTTTGAGAGACATTGAATTTGAAAGGTCTTGTCTAGGTCTGGTTCTAGACATGGTTTGAGAGAGTCATTGAATTTGAAGGGTCTTGTCTAGGTCTGGTTCTGCATGATTGAGGGAGTATGATTTTAAAGGGGTCTTGGTCTAGGTCTGGTTGCTAGACATGATTTGAGAGAGTATTGAAAGGGTCCTTGTCTAGGTCTGGTTCTAGACATGATTTGAAGAGAGTCATTGAATTTGAAAGGGTCTTGTCTAGGTCTGGTTTAGACATGGTTTGAGAGTGTCTTTGAGTTCGAACAGGGTCTATTAAAAAGTGTTGTTTGAAAAGTGACTTAGAGAAAGGTGACAATTGACGGACCTAGGTTGACTTGGATGTGGACTTGTGATAGAGCTTGAATTTTGAAATTGAACTTGACATCGACTTGACTTAACATCGGCGAAGACAGTGATTTGATTGGAAAGTGAACAGGGTCATACAGCGAATTTTTCAAGATTTCCACTTGATAGCAATGAGACTGAACAAGTAATAGGGCCCTTAGGAGAGAGCCTCCCAACTGGAAATTAAGGGTCATATGACGACGAGCCCCAGCGAGGTTCTGAGCCAATGTAGTTTACGGCTTAGAGTCAACATAGGAATAAGGTGGATAGATTGTATGGATGAGTTCCCCACAAGATGTAGCTAAACAAGGTCAGGTGGTTTACTTCTTTGAGATTGAGTCAATGAGTCCTTGAAGGTGACAAACAAGAACTGAGCTATGGTTCGAGACATAAAAAGGGTCGTGGCTAAGGGTCCACTGATGTGTCCTAGATGCTGGGTTGCCTAATGATGTTGGTTCAAACATGAGTCTATTTCAGGTTCTAGACTGGCAAAACCATTATAATTTCTTTAGCGTCAAAAGCACTCAAAAGGCCTCAATGATTTAATGTAAATGCGGTCGAACCTCGAGAAGAGGCTTCCACGTATCCTTACGGAATAGACCACCGTAGTTTTCTGATTGTGATTTGGACAATGCCTCGTGCGAGAGGGTTTTGTGGTTGTAATGTGAGGTTGTGGTTTGAGGGTTGAAAAAGGCTTGATGATCATGAAGCTGAAACCCCAGTACGCAGTGTCTTTTTTAGACTTTTGCTTTTTTATTTGATCTGGGCTTTGAGCTTTGGATTTTGATTTTTGGATGACTTTTGTATAACTGGGCCATTGAACTTTGATTTTGCTCATTTTTTTTTCTTTTTGCCCATTTTATTCTTCTCTCTCTTTTTTTTTTCTTTCCTTTTGCACGTGTCTTTTCTACGACCGGTTTGGTCCAAGGGTTAGGTAGATGTGGGTGATGAAAGAAAGATAGGTAATATAGTTGTTTGTGGTCAAAAGGTTCAAAGGGATTTTGATTTATGTGGACAAAGGGAATGGAAGGGAAGGGTCATTTTTGGTGGAGCTGTGAAAGAAGGCCTCTCTTGGCATTTTTCAAATTTCAATAATGTTAAATCAGGCATTAGATTAAACCATTGTGGCCAATGAGTGTTGAGACTTTGCATAGAATAGAAATAATATTGCCAAAAACAAATGAATCATGAAAGTAACGCTTATTGTATAGGACAGAGACTACAATAGACTCAGGGACGAAATTGAAAGGGACAGATAGCTAGGACAGAAGTCTATGACTTAATCCAGAGAGGCGCGCAGATCGATGACCCACGCCTTGGGGTGATCATGAGGCTTTGATGGTAGTGGTGTTGATGTTTTTTTCCAGTTGGGCAAGGAGGTATAGGATCTAGGCTTTTTTGTGGATGATGGAGGGTCAAGAGACATGGGCTTTTGTGGGAGGTAGGAATTTGTTTGACCCTTGCCATATTTGGGCCTATTACGGGATGTGACTGAAAACTCCGCACTTAGTGGACCCGACATGGTTTTGAAATGGATAAAGTTTGAGTGTTGATTTGAACTGGACTTGCAACTGGATTGAATGGGCTAGACTAATTCTAATTTAAGGTGCTAGAACTCGAGAAGATTCGAATCAAGATGGGCCTATTTTCAGAACTAAGGAACTCTTAGACCTACGAGCCACTTGAAATGATGGGCTAGCTGAATCAAAGTTTCCTAGGGTTGAGTCTATGATCGACTAGTTCAGTTTTAAGGTTCTTAGATTGAAGTTGAAGCGACCCTAATTCGATTCAAGGCCTTGGGTTGAAATTGAATTGACCCTAATTCAGATTAGGTAGGGTTCTTGAATTAAGAATGAATTTGAACGTAATTGTAGACACCTGAAAATGTGTCTCCCAAATGAGTAATCGTGATGAAACATACCGCGTTCGCCGTTTGTTCGATCAAGAAAAGATGCTTTGAACTCACGAAGTTGGAAATACGTGAGGTCGTACTCGGAATTATTTGAGGCAAAGGCACTTAAAGGCAAAATATTTCTCTTTCGGTTTTTTCAAAGGTTTTCAGACAACAAGTTACTGGCGATTCCTCATGCTTTTCTGATTCTCATCCACATGTCGTACATTTTTCTGAATCCGCCAGTATTTTTAAATTATTTTTCTGATTTTTCTATGATTTTCTATGAATTTCTGCAATGTTTAAATAGCAGAACTACGCAGAAAATAGTGAATAATTAAGAAAATACGCGGAATGTTCTAGAAACGTACTTTCTTTGCGAAAGGAGGCGTCTAGAAACATCGTAATCTTAGAAATGGTGTATGGCAAAAGAATTATTCCGAATCAAAATATTTCAGGACTTTTAGGAAAAAATATATACGCTTTGAGGAGCGTATATACGCTGAGCGAGCAGCGTATATACGCTGCTTTGAGCGTATATACGCTGCCCCAGCGTATATACGCTCTCGGGTATTAATACGAGCATGCAACTTTCCATCACAGATTATAGCCTTGAAGAAGCGGGTAATATACGCTGAGGATGAGCGTATATAGCTCCTCATGAGCGGTAATATACCCTCATCTCAGTGTAAAATACGCAGGGTTTCTTTGCTCAAAAATTGCTCGTGCCTATAATACACTCTTGCCTTACTCAGTCCGGGACACGACTTCAACCTCGACTTTGAACACACGCACAATTCCCGAACACTTTTCGCATAATTCATACGCATACTCTCTCTCTCTTTAAAAACTCTAAACACATTACACATTCGTTCAAAGCATCGATTCTCTTTCGATCAACAAGCGATAAAAAGGTTGAATTCTGAGATTACTCACCAATAATTCTCTCTCACTTTCTTTTAATTTGACTAACCATTGTTATGAGTTTTATGTAATTAAAACAATGTAGAACTCATTTTAAATTGGTTCATGTAAATATGTAAGGGTTTTCACAATGTTTGCAAGGTTTTCATTGGTTTTTGGTTTATTTCATTATTATTGTCCATTGGTCAATACTAAAATTCTTTATTCTTGTAAGATTCAACGGCGAAGATCCATGCGCTTGCGTTTTAAATTCATGATATAACAATTGTTCTTTGTTTTCATGTAGCGATTCAAAGGCAAAGGATTCGTTTCATTTCGTTTACAAATAATTTGTTTTTCCTTGCAGATTTAGGGTAAGATGAGTTTTGCATATACTTTGAAGTTTTAACACTCATATCTCATCTTGTCATTGTTGTATAACTTTGTATATACTTTGCTAAACAAATAGACGGATTATGTGAATCATTTAGTCAGATTAACTATGGACAACCCTGTTTTACGGCACCGTTTTTAACATGATTAATACAAGTGGTCCACAATTTCTAGTTAGGTGTCTCTTGTGCATAATAGAAGAACATACTCACTTAGTAATTTTTAGGGCTAGTGCGTTTCTAAGGTTGCGAATATGTAAGTTTTGTGTGCATCCAAGTAATGTGTATTAATGGAATTACAATGAGAATGAGTAGAGGCGCTACATGCGGGCGAATTGGGTTACAGATCTGATTCGTAGCATGTCCCCGAACAGACTGGTTCCTTGATTGGACGTGGGCCATTGTTTTGGCACCAACGTTTCGGGGTCGTGAATAATCCTTCTAGGAGGTGGCGCTCCCCTCACTCGACAACAACTACCTCAGCACTCACGTGCGGGATCCGTGGCTCAAGCACGCAAAAGCACCTCGATGTACGTACCCAAGCCGCGCGCCGCCTATACGCTGAGGCGCGGCCCACGTCTCAATTTGCGACTTCACTGGGGATTAATCACCGGGTTAGGTGTATACATGCGGGCGGATTGGGTTACTGATTCAATCCGTACCATGTCCCCGAACCCACACTTTGGTTACTGGACCTATTTGTGGGGCCACTAGTTTGGCACCAATGTTTCGGGCGTCCGTGAATAACCTATATAGGCACGGTGGCGACTCCCTTGACTCGACGACACACCCCAACGCATTCACATGCGGATTCCATGGCTCAATTCCATGACACTGAAGCTGAGGTCACGCCCCCCTAAGGCGGGGCAAAGCCCTACAGCTGGTACCTCCCACTTCACAGCATGTGCCTTGTGCGTAAAATTACTATGATCTCTATTGTTCGTCACCAATTCATACTCTCCTTCAAGTCCCACAACCTTTTGTATGGTTAGAATCACATTGGTCCTCCTCTTTGCAAAGGTCCAAGCATTTCTCTGGAGCCACACACCCCACGCTAGACTCCAAAATAACTCCCACCATGGTTCTACCTACTACACACAAGACCATTATTCACATACCAGATCATAAATCGAAGCCGCATTGTTCTCCTCTATATTCAGCCTTAGTGGAGAGGCCATCCATATCATATTTTCTTCAACACAATGAAAAATCATGTGAGTCTCAGTTTCCTTTGCTTCGCCACAACTATCACACATCACATCAACATCTTAATCCTCTTGTAGCCATTCTTGTTTTGACAGGAAGTGCACCACGGAGAGCTTTCCACCCAAACATACGTAATTTTGGTGGGAGTTTGACTTTCCACAAGTTCTTCCATAAGCTATTCTGCATCCCTTTAGTACCTGCAGTCCCTTCTTCTTGAGCTCCTGTCAGAGCAACATAATATGCACTTTTAACACTGAAATTCCCATTCGTTGTGTGATGCCACAACCAACTGTCCTCCACATGTCGTTCTGGTAAGGCAATTTTAAGTATTTCTTCCTTTTCCACTTCCTAAAAAAATCCTCTAAAAGCTATACTTTCCACCTACCATCGTCAATCAGCTGATAGACAAAGCGTGGAGTAGAGTCACTTAGCACAACCCGTGGAAATGGTTTAAAAGTAGGCATTGTAGGCAGCCATGGGTCGTTTCAAACGTCTATGCTCGTCCCATTACCAACCAACTTTCTAGCCCCCTTTTTAATCAATTCCTTGGCCAAGAGTATTGATCTCCATGTAAAACTTGGGTTTGATCCAACTTTTGCCTCCGTAAAACATGAATGGGGAAAATATTTTCCTTTCAAAACTTTAACCATCAAGGAGTCTTGATTTGTGAGCAAATGCCAAGCTTGTTTCGTAAGTAAGGCTTTATTAAAATGCACCAGCTTCCTCATTCCCAATCCTCCTTCCTTTTTAGGCTTGCAGATTTTTTCCCACGAAACCCATGACATCCTATTCTCCTCAGCTTGTTGCCCTAAACAGAAATTTCTACACAATTTCTCAATTTCATATAGTATATTACACGAAATCAAGAAGCATTGCATAGCATAAGTGGGTATTGCCTGTGCCATTGACTTGATTAAGACCTCCCTTCCTGCTTGTGATAACAGCTTGCCTTTTAAGCCCTTTAATTTATTCCAAACACGATCCTAAATATGTTGGAAAATCTGTTTCATCGAGCCACACTACAAAAAAAGCCTTTTTAGCGACCGATTTTAGCGACTGACTATAAAATTAGTCGCTAAAATGAGAAATTGCGACCGCGGAGACTACTAGTCTCCAACTTTGCGACTGAAAATCTTGTAGTCGCTAAGTAGTCGCTATTTTTCAAAAATTAGCGACTACTATGATGTTGGAGACTAACTTATTGATTTTAGCGACTGATTGTGATATTTTAGCGACTACCTTGGTAGTCGCAAGTTTTTTTAGCGCGACTACTTCAAAGTTGGAGACTACTTTTCTGTTTTAGCGACTGATTATAGCGACTACCATTGTAGTCGCAAAAAAATCTAAATTGGGCCTTATCCACGGATTGTTACGAAGCCCAATATAAAAAATCCCTGCTATAAAACCTGGTAAGTCCTCTATTAAGCGATATCTTCACATTTCTAGGGTTTTATTTCTACATCTTCATTGTCGAATTCACGAAACCCTCCTCATCTCGTCTTTCTCTCTCCTCTACTTACTCAATTCCTTCATGTCTTATTTGGGTGATGTTGAATTAACGGTTTAATCTAACTGAATCAGTCGTCACACCAATCAGAAAAGACCGAAGAAATGAGCAAAATGTCCCCATCCCTACGGATTGGCAACGACAACACCATTAGGTATTTGTCCCATTTCTTTGTCATCTCTTTTTTCCCCAAAAATAAACTCAATTGATTAATATAGGAAAGACCGAAGATTGTGATCTTGGGCTAGCTCATATAAATTGTCATACATCGTAAACCCTACAATGCCTTCCTTGCAGCCTCCCTCTCCTACTAAATCAATATTCAATCCTTCCTTCCTCTATCTCTACACTATCACTTTTACATGTTCCTCAAAAAAATAAATAATAGTAAAAAAATTATAAGTCCCCAAATATCAATCCTTGAACACAATATATCGAGATCTGATAGTGTAACTCCCATTATTGCTAAAATGAAGGTTCGTACTCTTCTCAATGTTTATGTTGAAGTTATTTGCTTCAACACTGACGTTTTTCCTCAACAACCAACAAGATCTACATAAAATGATTTCTTTTTGAAATAAATTTCTGATTTTCTTTTTTGGTTTTAATTCTGAATGAGCGTTTTCTAAATTTCATTTTTTTTCGTTTTTTTCGTTTTTAAATCCTTATTTTGCAATAGATCTCGTTTTTGTTTTCCAACAAATGTAAAAAAAATCATATCTGAATTTGTTTATTTGATTTCATTTTTTCTTACAAATCGTTTTTTTGTTTTTCCAGATTTTCGAGTTGCATTCCAAATTTCTATTGATTCTATATTTCTCAAATACTGATTCCTGGCTTGAGTTTCTAATTAAATTTCTAGATTTGTTGATGATTTTCTTTAATTTTTTTGTTGATTTCGTTATTTGTTGTTGATTTTTTTTCAGGTTTTTAGTTGAATAAATGAAAACTCTTGAAGAATTGAATTGAATACTTCGCAACTGTTTTAGATGTATATAATTTCTCAAGACTCGTCTATATTTCCTGTTTTGTGGGGTTACAAAATGGGGAACCTTACAGTTGCAATTATAGCTTATTTGCTACTCCGTACTACATATTGTAGAAAGCAACTAAAGAGTAATAATTACACTGTGATATTGTAAGTTGTTGTTACTTACAAATAATATTCCTTATTGTTTATTTTTTTGCAGGTGGAAACAAAGATAAACTTCATAATATAAATAAGAAGTTAGAAATGGACCTGTTGATGTTGTACTTTGAAATTTGTAAGAGAGTTAGTAGTTTATACTTTGTAAATTTTCACCATTTGTATTTATTTGAAGGAATGAATGTTGTATACATTTTTGATTTCTAACTAATGTTGGTAATTAAATGGCAATAGAGCAAGTAGAGCAAGTCAATTGTAATTATTTTAATGGGATCAACAACAAGACAATAAATTTGTTGATTCATTTTTTATTTTTTTCAACTGAATTTAGCGACCGCTTCAGTAGTCGCTAAAATGCAATCAGCAGTCGCTAAATTTAGTCTCCATTATGTAGTAGTCGCCATTTTTAGCGACTAACTTATCAGTCGCCAACATAAAAAATCAGTCGCTAAATTTAGCGACTACCAAGTCAGTCGCTAACACACATTAACAGTCGCTAAATAGGTTAGTCGCAAGGTAGTCGCCAAGTAGTCGCAAAAATGGCGACTACTCAAAAGTTAGTCGCTAAAATTGGTTAGCGACTAGCTTTTTGGCGACTACTAATTTTTTGGTCGCCTCAGTCGCTAAATCGTTTTAGCGACTGATTTTTCGGTCGCTAACAGGAATTTAGGCGGTCGCTAAAAATCGATTTTTTTGTAGTGCCACCTATGAAAGTAGGTAATCCCAAGTATTTTTCATGTCCTTTTACAACCTTAATGGTCGTCTTCATCTGAAGCATGTTTTTCTTCTCCGACACAACGTTTCGGCTAAAAGACATTTAAGATTTATCCATGTTAATTTTTTGCCCTGAAGTAGTCTCGTTTATGGAAAGAATCTCTATCACATTGTCCACTTCCTCCTCTGTTGCACGAACAAAAAGAAGATTGTCGTCCGCAAAGAAAAGGTGAGAGATAGGTTGTACATGTCTTCCCACTCGCACCCCATGTATTTTATTCCTTCTTTCCGCGTCCCTAATTAAAGAGGACAAACCTTTAGCACATAAGATAAAGAGGAATGAAGATAAAGGGTCTCCTTATCGGAGCCCTCTATTTGGCTTAAAAAATCTGGAGGGCTGTCCATTAACTAATATATAGAGAAAGGGGCAGAAGATACACAGTTCATTATACACTTCACAAAACCTTCCGGGAATCCCATACGCATCATAATATCTCTCAAGTAACTTCATTCAACTCTATCATAAGCCTTGCTCATATCTAATTTCAATCCTAGAAAGCCCGTTTTTCCTTTTGTTTTATGTCGAAGGTAGTGAAAGCATTCATACGCAACCAAAATATTATCCGTGATCAATCTTCCTGGAACAAATCCACTTTGGGACTCATGAATAACAAAGGGGAGCACCTTTATAAGCCTACTTGTCAAAACCTTTGAGACTATCTTATAGAGCACATTAAATAGACTTATAGGGCGGAAATCACTTGGTAATTCACAGGCCTTATTTTTGGGTATGAGAGCAATGTGAGTTTAATTAATATGAGAAATATCCTCATTACAATTCAACATATTCAGAATTAAATCAACCACATCAGATCCAATTATATTCCAATAATGTTGATAAAATAAGGCACACATACTATCAGGCCTTGGGGCTTTCGTTGGGTGAATCTAATTTAGTGCATCTCGAACCTCTTCTCTAGTATATGGCCTCTCCAATAATGGTATTATGTCCTTCGAAACAAAGTTTTCAACCACATCTATAACCGGCTTCGACTCACAGTGCTGGCCTACCTTAAAAAGATTGTCGAAATGGAAGACTAAAACCTCTGTGATTTCCCTTTCATCCTCAAAAATCATCCCAGCATTATCTTTTATGAAATTAATTGTATTACGTTCACCTCTCTGCTGGGCTTTATTGTGGAAAAATTTTGAGTTTTTTTCACCCTCACACATCCAAGTTTGTCTACTCCTTTGCTTCCAAAAGATTTCTTCTCGGATTTCCAATTCTTCCATTCGATCATCAATACTCCACATTTGTTTAATCACTTCATCAGTTTGTGTCTCTTCGATAAGACTTTTCATCTGGTTTTTACATTCATGCATCTCTTTCGCAAAATCCCCAAATTTTGATTTACTTCACGAAGACAATTGCGTGGCCGTGTGTCGAATTTTGTCTCTGACACAACCCTGCTTGCTCCATGCTTCAGTAATTACCTCCATAGATGAATGATCTCTAGTCCACATTTCCTCGAAACGAAAGAGCTTCTTCTTTTTGCATTTTTTAGGAACTCTTGGGCTCCCTTTGATATATAGTGAGAAGAATTGGTAAGTGGTTTGAATGTCTCTTGGTGAGATGACATACAAACGAACTTGGAAACTCAGCCTTCCAACCATCATTTGCAGAGAAGCTATCCAAACGTTCTTGAACATTTTTAACACCACCCCTGTGCTTAGTCCATGTGTAATCATGCCCTATATAGCCCATATCTGTGAGACCAAAACAATTAATCGCCCTTCGTAAAATTTCAGCTTCATGTACCTTAAAATTTGTGCCTCCTTTCTTCTCATGAGAAGAAAGCATTAAGTTAAAGTCCCCTCCACATAGCCAAGGAACATTAGATTCTTCACACAAACTTTCCACCAGCGTGCCAATCAGATGTTTTCTCTCATCCTTCGGACACCCATACACATTAGTGAATTTCCATCCTCCTTCGATAAAACAGTCAAGATTCACATCAATGTGATTCATAGAAAAAGATTTATTTGAGACATCTATATTGGTATCCCACATGAAAGCTAGGCCTCCACTTCTTCCTCATCCATCACCTTGACACCCAATAGCAATTCCTCGATCAAATCGCAATCTTTTAATTAGAGCTTCCATTTCCTTTTGTTTTAGTTATGTCTTTGATAGGAACACAAAGTTGGGGTTTTCCGTTGAGATGATGCCTCTTAACGCGTTTACCGCAGACAGATTCCCCAACTCTCGGCAGTTTCGTGAAAGGATACTCATTGGGATTGAGCATTCTGGCTGCCCGCGCCGTCAATCACCATGTCATTGGGGTTTACTTCCATACGCCTTCTTTTATAGAATCTCAATTGTCCTTCTCGAAGGACTTCTGTTTTGTAAGGTTGCTCATTAGAAATTGCAGCAAAAGGAATTAAGGCATGTTCGCCTGTGGGGGCATTAATATCAAGGTTTTGGTCTTCCTTTAACGCAGTATCATCCAGCATTCATTTTGTTCGAGTCTTCTTGACTTTGATAGATTCCTTTTAAGCCAACATGCCTAGTGATGCCTCCACATTCTGCTCAGAGTTAACACGATCTCTTTTAGGTGAAGACTTTAACCACATACCATATATCATCTCCTTCATCGGATGATTCTCGCAAAGCTAGAACATTGCGGGAAAGAGTGACCCAAACACCCACATATATGACAAAAGTCCACGAGTCTTTCATAAGTAAACTTCACGACTTTGTTTCCTTCTTGAATCACAATCTTCGTCCACCTCTTGAGAGGCTCATTAACATCCAAGTTCGCCCTAAAGCGAAGGAACTTGCTCCAACCAACCGAATTCGAATTATCAAATTCAACAAAATCCCCCATACTAGACGCTAAAGATTTAGCCACTGTAGATGTTCGTTTGGTTAACGGAACGTCCCACGCTCGCACCCAAAACCGCAGTTTATTAAATGTCATCTCCGAGGGTTGGACACCGGTTTCTATGGGTTTCAAGAGGAGAGGCGAACCTCTGAAGGACCACGGACCTCCCTCAATCACCTTAATCTTATCAAGCATTGAAAAAAAATGAAAAATAAGGACATTGTTGTCGATTTCCCTCACCTCTACCCCTTTACTCAATCGCCATGTGTTCTTTAATGCCCTTTGCATCGCTTCGACGCTGAGCTGATTTTTGGTAAGCACTTTACCAGCAAGGCAAAGATGTAGTTGTTCAACCACCACATCTTCTTCCTCATCCTCACCAATGTCTATGACTTCGTCCTCCTCCTTTGTCATATTTAAATTGTTCAACTTCTCTTCCAATCTATCCATGAAACTGATTCTCATTGAACCAAAATTAAACCACAGTAAAGGCTACGTGGGAAAACAAAGCAAACTAAAAGATGAAAATTATGAACCTTACTCCAAGAATTTGGGAAGGGAAGGTTAAAGACTCTACAAGGATAAACCCTAGTTTTCGTGAGGAAACCAAGGTACCAAGAGAGGAATTGCCACTACTCTAGAGGATCTTGACCTGACTAAAATATAGTAATTTCTAGTAAATTTATAAAGCTTTTATACTTTATTTATATTATTCAAATATTAAATGCGATACACAAATTTTCTTTCACATTTTTTAACCACAAGTTTTGTTCAGCTTTATATTTTTTGGGGTTTTTTGTCACTAACCATCTTTTATAAGGGTGACTTTGTCACAAACCATCTTTTCTAAACGAAATTGTCACAAACCATCTTTTGTGACACAAGTGGTAGTTGACCACCATTTTATGGCCGGAATCTGGCGTTGACTAGCACGTGCCTCTCACGTGATGCATTAAAATTATTATTATTTTTTGTTTTGTCAACACTTACCCCTTCTAACCCTTCCTTTTCTTCATTTCCTTTAGCGTTTACCCCTTAGTCTTCTACAATACTCCATTTCTACCAATACATACGAAACACTGTTCTTAACAAAATTCAATCAAAACAAAGAATTTGGATTGCACTGTTCACCATTAAATATGGGTAAGTTACTGTTCATTGATTTAAAATGCTACTTTCTTCACTGTTCATTAATTTACATTCAATTCTCTGTTCCTTCTCTTTGCTCGGATTGCTTCTAAAAAAAATCGAATTTCGCAGCAAACTTCAATCAAACACTCGCAAATGGCTCGGAGGAAGGCAAAGAAGAAGTTGGAATTTAAGCTGGTGTATAAAGACAGGTATTTTCGCAAATTGCCTTAATTTTTTGCATCGTTTCAATTGATGAAATATGGGAGTTGTTTGGAATTATGTTGTTTTTGTTAAATTTTTGTTAAATTCGTGTTAAATATGGGTGTTTAAGTTGGTATTATTGTTATGTAATATGTTTAACTTTGATTTTTTTGTGTTTTCTGTTGTCTGTTAGTTTAATGAGGGTTTGTTGATGATTTTAGTTTTGAGTTTAGTTATGTTTTTTTCATCAGGTATCACGGTTTTGACTATCCTGTTTATAGGTTAATGGCTCCAATATCTGTTAGAATGTATCATGGGGGACAATTTGTGACAAAGAAATGTAGGACTACTTATGAGGGGGAGGTCTAAGTTTACATTGCAATGAATCTGAGGTTTGTTATTTTGAAATTGTGGGATGGATAAAAGACTTGGGTTATGTTGAACCTGGGAAGATTTATTATAGGAAGGGTGGGTTTAGTTTGTTTGCTAGAAGAAGTCTCATTGTGGATGACAAGGACATACCTGATTTCCTAAATAGTCCTGAAAAAGATGGTTTCTATCATCTTTATATTGTACATGAAAAAAGTGGTAGTGTTTTGGTGAGTCAGCAAGTGGGGGATAAGATAAGTGGAGTGGGAATCCATGGTATTATGGGGCAGGTTAGAAATGAATTTTCTATTGATAAAGTGGTTGACTGGTCCCAAGGAAAGGAATCACAAGGTACAATCAAGTCTAACATTTCCTTTCCAAAACCTAGATCTAAAAATCCCAACATTACAAGGAAAACCACTCAACAAACACTTCCTTTTTCTTCTGTACAACATACATCGCCTCAGCCTTCCTCACAAACTGTTGAACCCATCCCAAATGAACCTGAATTAGAACTTGATTCCAATGAGTTTCAAGCATCCCTTTCAGACAGTGATGATGATGACAGAGACTTTGAAGCTGAGTTGACTGATGGTGAGTTTGATGATAAGCTTGATGATGATTTGTTCTCTGATAATGTGGATTTTGATATCACTGAGAGGGTTACAAGGAGTCTTGGTGGGTGTGATTTGCAAGAGCCTGTTGTACCTGTTTAGCAGCCAGAAGTGGTTGATGCAGTAGATGAGGAAGTTGATGTTTTCTGGGCTGATTCAGATGATGACCTTGGTAATCCACCTGACTCAGATCAAGAAGGAGAAAGGTACCCTACATTCAACCCTGTTGAAGGCATTTAACATTGGATTTTAAATTATTTTTGTTTCAAAATTGCCATGTTCTGTATTTAATTACTTTTAAATTTACTTACAGTCTAAGTTCAAATTTGCAATGGAGGGAATCAAATTCATATCACCTGATGCTTTCAAATGGTTGTCTACAATACCACCCTCAAGCTGGTCTAGGCATGCCTTTACTACCAATTCAAAGTCTGGCATGTTGCTCAACAATGCCTGTGAGTCCTTTAATGCAGTTATTAGGGAAGCAAGAACAAAACCAGTCCTTAGTATGATGGAATGGATAAGGAGGTGGGTGATGAAAAGAAATTTCATGAAAAAACAAGGGTTAAGTAAGTTTGATGGGCTAATAATGCCTTCTGTGCTTAAGATGATTGAAAGAAATAAGGTGATGGTCAGGGAGTGTAATATGAAGCAGGCTGATTTATGGGAGTTTGAAGTAGACCATCAAGGTGACACATATGTTGTCAACCTAGAGAAAAGGTCTTGTGGCTGCTATAGATGGGATTTGTTAGGTATCCCATGCATTCATGCACAAGCCTGCTTGGATGTGAAGAGGTTGAATGTAGAAGACTACATACACAAGGCCTATCATGTTTCTCCCTACACTGCTACCTATGGCCCACCCTTCCCAGCAATGACAGGTATGAAGGACTGGGAAGAAACTGATTTTGACAAGCCTGACCCACCTATGGTGAGGATAATGCCAGGAAGACCAAGTGGTAAGCCTAGGGTCAAAGAGCCTGGTGAGGGGCAAGTCGAGAGAGAAAAAAAGAAAAGGAGGTGGGGTGGCAAATGTGGAAAAGAAGGCCATAATGCAAGGAAGTGTAAGCCACATGATGTCAATGATCCAACTAATGTCAATGCTCCAACTGTGCAGCAAAGTCAGCAAAACCAAACCAGCAGCCAAAAGTCAAAGGGTGGCAGACCCCATTCTACAAATCCTACCATTCAAGCAGTGCAAGCCAAAAAAAGAGGAAAACCACAAGAGTTGAGCCAAGTCAAGCTAGCAGCCAAGTTACACAATCAGGCCTTGCTACTCAGGCATCACAATCAAGCATTGCAACACAACCAACTGTTGCCACTCAAGCCTCTCAATGTCCTCCAACTGTGCAGCAAGGTCAAGCAAAGAAGAAAAAAAAAAAAACTCTTAGTGCAATTTCCACTTTGTTAGAATTTCAGCTTTAAACAATGTTTCTGAATGTATTTTGGTAACTTTAGATTGAGTTCATTTGTGTTGAAACTCAGCTTTAAAAAAAACACTATATTGGCTGATTTAGATTGAGTTCATTTGTGTTGAAACCTATTTTTTGCTACTGGTAATGTAATGAAATTATTTAGCTTAATTATTTTGGCTGGTGTACTCCAATTCTACTTAGGTGTTTATGTAATCAAAACCAGTTGATGATGATATATGAATCAAGCCAAAGTCAGCCATATTCTTTGCTACATATTTTGTTGTGCGGAATTTAAATTGCTTGAAACTGAAATTAAATTGCTTGAAATTAGACACAAATGTAATGAAATTAAACCGGTAGCAATTTCATTCATCAAATTAAACCAGTTCAGCACATTACMGTAAACAGCTCTGTCTCAATTGCATTCATCAAATACCAAATCCTAAGCTACAAACTTAACCACAAAAACAGAAATTAAAACAGACAACAACAAATAGATAATCATTCTTGAGTGTCCACCATTCTTGRAATGCTCTTTCTTCAACCCAATCAACTCAGCACCAAACTCCATCTAAGCATCTGAGCCATAATATTGTTCCTTCCACATATCGAGCTCAGCATTTAATTCTTTTTTCTCAGCCAACAAATTGTTTATCACATCTGTCTGCCACGCATTGTTGCCTTCATCGACCCACTTCCAGTAATGGCATCCTATTCCACCCTCCATYTTCCTCCTRCTAGCAATTGGAATGTAAAACTTGCAACGAACAAATCGCCTCCCAGGGTTCAATGGAGTCCATGAAACCAAGTGAGCCAATGGGATTCCACATTTACAATTACCATCCCTTGGTCCACTCCCAATTGAACCCTCTGTTGTATCCGACATAACCAAACAATTTTGCAATTTAGATTCAAAAATCGAGTGACATTTCAACATTGAAGAACTCAAAATTTGGAAGAACAAGCAAATTAGACAAAAAGAAAAATACCTGTTGTTGTATCTTTGCTGCTTCTCAAAATTCAATCCTTGAGAAAATATAATTAGGGTTCACAATTGACAGAGCATTGATACACAACAAATGCAACAGGCAGAATTCAATTTATAAAGTGAAAAGGAAGGGTTAGAAGGGGTAAGTGTTGACAAAACAAAAAAAAAAAATTAATGCATCACGTGAGAGGCACGTGCTAGTTAACGCCGGATTCCGGCTATAAGATGGTGGTCAACAACCACTTGTGTCACAAAAGATGGTTTGTGACAATTTCGTTTAGAAAAGATGGTTTGTGACAAAGTCACCCTTATAAAAGATGGTTAGTGACATAATTCCCTATTTTTTGTGTTATTAATATATTTATATAATGATACAAAAAAAAAAAATCCAACAACATTTTGATTTAAGAAAAAATTAGAAATACATATTGTTGGTACAATATGTGGTACTGCTGACGTGGCAGTGGCCAACGAGCCGGTGTTGTTGAAGATGGACCTTGTCTGCAATCCTGGTACCTACAAAACACGAGTGAACTACCCTGGGGCAACCCAGGAACAGCCCCTTCGATGGAGGTGTCAGTATTTACCAGGGTAAATCCTATTTAAGAGAGAATGTAGGTAGTTTGTTCGTGTGAACTTACTAGCCCTTGTGCCTCAAGCTGCTTTTATACCTGGAATTGCCATGGTCAAAGCTTCCTCAATCATGACAAGTGCCTGTACATATACCAGGGTAGGTGCTTACATGCACCCAACTTTTGACTAGTTGGTTGGCAGTTTGACTCCTTTATAGCCCATGGCGTTTTCCCTTTAATAAGGCCATTGGATCATCTAGCACGAATTAGGCTACTGATTTAGTTAACATGGCCTTGGTGGTTATTGGCTGGTCGCTCAATGGGTACCAACAACTACCCCATCCAGGCGTGGTAAGTCAGGAAGATTTTACAGTCCTGGATTCAATAATCATTGAACCACGTCAGCTCGTATTTTACAGGGGTGGTGCCTGGTTTTAATTTATGAACCTTCTGAGGCCACGTAACTTTTCAGTTTACCAGGCCAGCTTTGATTAAAGGAGCAGTTTTATTCGTGGTAGTTCATTTTCAAGAACTTTTCGGCCACGTTATATTACACACCAATAATGGGCGGTTTAATGTGATGGGTGCTGATGAGGTTACTTTCCCTATTTTATGGGTATCACTCATCAGTTCCTTTTAAATTTGCTTTCCAACTTTCAACCATTTCAAAAAAAGTGCAAAAGGAAAACAAAATCAAAAAATCTCTGACCTTTCGAAGCATTCCAGAGCAACAAAGTTTCGACAACCTTTCTGGTAATTGCAACTTCTGTTCGTGACAAGCTCGTTGGGGGTTTACTTCCTGTTCTTAACCTAAGCAGCATTGTCTCAGTCTCCAATTAACAAGGTAATTTCTCTCCCTTCCTTGCTTGAATTCAACATGCATGCATTCCAGTTGATAGCTTTCCTGGTTCTGTCTAAGTAGTTTGTATTTTGTTTTGTTTTTTCCTTTTTGCATTTTGGATTTGTGGTTGGAATAAATTAGAATGTCAGAGGAAACAGTGATTCTCAAAATAAATCCGAGGTTAATTGCCCTTACCGACGAAGAGCCACGAGGACTCCACAATTGATTAGACGTTCTAGGGTCAATCTGGTAGGAGTGTGACTCCAGACCTAGCCTTTCAAAGCCTGCATCAGCCAGGCCAGATAGTACTCCGTCTACCACCAGGGGGACTGGAATAATAGTGTTCCAGCATTCCTCGTAGGCTTCAGGATTTGCAGGTTGAGTGGCTGTTTCTAACGGCTTAAAAGAGGGAGGTGGCAGGTGCATTGCAACCATTGTCCAGGAACACGAACAGGCTGGGACTTCTGAGGATAGGTGGTCCAGGGCTCGTGATAAACCCAAGGATGAGAGGGGAACTTCAGGAGTACCGAGATATCTGGACCCTGACAACCACCATGGACATCCGTCAGGTGGGCTATGTTAAGGAAATGATGGCCTGCTAACTTTGCCTGGACCCTGATTTCTTCAAAGGGCTTACGCAAAAAGATTTGATCAGGGCTGGAGAATTGATGGTTTGGTCCAGCTTTGGGTACTGGTTCGAGGTCCCAATCCTCAGACAGGGCCTCTCACCACCGGATTCAGAATTCCCATTTATATTGCCCACCTAGAATTAGGTGTTAGATTTCCTTTACACCCTTCATGGTTGAATTGCTCGAAATGTGGGGCATTAGCTTGTCCAACTAGCTCCTAGTGCCGTGCAGAGAATTATAAGTTTCATCTGGGTCTGCACATTTTTGGAGTTGGAGATGTCAACCAGGTATTCAGGACTCTATTCTGGTTGAAGGCATACAGGGAACTCAGATCAAGACTGGCTGTATTCTTGGAGGTTGGAAAGGGTGCACTGATACCTATGTGTAGGACGTGGGCGGCCCTCAGCGTATAGCGGGCACGCGGCTTTGGTACTACATCGAGGTGCTTTGCGTGGGCTTGAGCACGGATCCCGCACGTGAGTGCGTTGGGTAGTGTTGTCGAGTGAGGGGAGTCGCCACCGTGCTAGAAAGGTTATTCAGGACGCCCGAAACGTTGGTGCAAAACATGGCCCACGTTCAATCAGTAACCAGTCGTGGTTTGGGGACATGGTACGAATCAGATCTGTAACCCAATTCGCCCGCATGTAGCGGCCTCTACTCGGTTCTCATTGTAATTCCATTAAACACGATTTATTGGATGCACACAATTACATTTTTAGCACTTAGAAGCGTTCTAACCCTAACGATTACTAGTGAGTATGTTTCTATTATGACACGAGACTACCTAACCTAGAAATCGTGACCATTTGTATTATCATGTTAAAACGGTGCCTAAAACCGATTGTCATAGTTAATCTGACTTAAAGTGATTCACATAATTCCGTCTTTGTTAACAAAAATATCAAAAAGTTTCTACAAATGACATATGAAGTAATAAACTTCAAAGTATATACAAACTCATCTTACCCTAAATCTGCAATAAAACAAAGGTTAGTTAAACGAATACGAAGCGATCTTCCGCCTTGAATCGCTATACAAAGACAATATAAAAATTGTTAGTTCATGATAAAAACGAGCGCAATGAATCGTTCGCCTTGAATCGCTATACAAGAATAAGAATTGTTAGTATTGACAAATGAAAACGAAACAAAACAAAAAACAAATGAAAACATGGAAACTCTATGGAAACCTACATATTTCATGAACGATTCAAAGTCGGTTTCTACATGGTTTAAATTACATTAAAACTCATAACATGATTAATCAAATTAAAAGAAAGTGAAAGAGTTATGGTGAGTAACTCAGAATTCAACCTTGTTTTCGTTTGTCAAATCGAATCGAAAGAACGCAAAGACTCGTATTTTATGTGTATTTTGAAAGAGTTTTGTGAATGAGGGTTTTGTGAATGAGAGAATGCTTAGAAGTGAAAGTTGGAAGTCGGAAGTCGTATGGAAATCGTGTCAAAACTCGTGTCCTTCTCGAATGAGGCAGGCACGTATTTATAGGCGCAGAGGAAGATAGGGAGCGTATTATACGCTGAGGATGAGCGTATATACGCCTGGGAGAGATATATACGTATACGCTCATAGCGTATATACGCTTCACAAGAGTCCATGGTGATGGGAAGTTGTATATCGAATATATACGCTGAGGAGCGTATATAGGCTGAGGGCAGCGTATATACGCTCAAAAGCATGTATATCGCTGTCCTCAGCGTATATACGCTCCTTTTGCGTATATATTTTTTTCCAAAAAACCTGAAATATTTTGATTCGGAATAATCTTTGCATACGTCTCGATTTTCTAAGATTACGGATTATTTAGACGCTCCTTTCGCAGAAAGTACGTTCTAGAACATTCGCGTATTTTCTAATTATTCACGTATTTTCTGCGTATTCTGCGTATTTAAACATTGAAAATTCATAGAAATCATAGAAAAATCAGAAAATATTTAAATACTGGCGGATTCAGAAAATGTGAGGAACATGATGAAAAACAAAAACATGAGAATCGCCAGCGTAACTTGTTTGAAACCTTTGAGATTATCGAGAAAACGAAAGAAAATACTTTTGCCTCGTATTTGACCTTTGCCTCATGATTTCGAGTGTGATTGATCTTCACATATTTCGAGCTTCATTACGAGTTCAATTGCGTTTTTTCGAGTTCGAATTAATTGCGCACGTGGTATACTTCATCATTGATTACTCATTTGGGGAGATATTTCAGGTGTCTACACTATGCGACTCCTATCCCTTGGTTGGTGGTTTGAAGAGTGGACGCAGCAATGGCTGTGGTTGAGGTTCCCTTACACGAGAAGCACCTTTACTGTACCAGGCCAGAACTGAGTTCACCAGGAACAAGGCTCTTGAGAGGAAGGCCCTTTCCCCAGCTGCCTTACTATTGAAAAGGAGAAGCGCCTTCGAGTGGTTTCAAGCTTTTGGGGCCAGTGTCAAAGGGTGAGCCCACCCAAAACACTAGTTACTCACTTTGACCTGCTGAAGGTGGACTTACTTGGCAGCTGGTGGGTTAGCAGAAAGTGTGTCAGAATAGATATATGTACTGACACTTCTTGTACCTTCACTTTTTCTCTTGCACATTTACATTTTTTACAAAACTGATTTTTGGCTTAATGCACTAACCATGTTTTTGTGTTTCTGTGTCAGTGGAGCTGTGGAAATATTGACTAGTCAGTTCTGAATTGAAGAGGATCCATCTGGTAGCATTTCCATCTTATTCTCTAAGCTGGTGTCTTGAGGATCAATTGTGACCCTTGACAACCTGGTGATTGACGAGGAGGTATTTGGACCAACTAGTGAGGAGCAAACTATTGATCCCTGGACTAAAGAGAACTTTGACCAACACACCAGTTAATGTCTAGCAGTACTTCAGGAAGCATAGAATAGACTGCTGGTGCCTCACAGGGGCATCAGAGCGAGAGGAGCACAAAGGCTGATACTCCACGCATCCCCAGGCTGAGAGGAGGACAAGAGCTCCAACTCCCACTGGGAGTGGAGGGAGGTCTTCATCTGGCTCTGCCTTCAGGACTACAGGAGCAGGCTCAGGATGCTGACTTGGGCTCTTGAAGTACCATCTCTCACCACTGTGGGAAGGAGCCCTCTCCCATTGAAGGAGGAATTGTCCACAGGGGTGGTGTGTCTATGGTGGTACCAGCTGGTCGTGGTCAAGGCTTAGGTGGTTAGTCCTCCAGTCACAGGTGGATCCCTCTGGAGACAAGGGTAAGAGAGAGGTTGATGAGATTGTGTCTGTCGACAGTGAGAGGAAGAAGAGGCCAAGAAAGGAAGACACAGGAAGACATAGGCCTCAAGTTGCCATGAAATCCAAATGCTGAATGGAGTTCAGGTGGTGTGACCTACAAGATCCAAGCTACTGGATGGTCACCTTCCTCCCGAGTCATTCTCATTGGTCAGGACCATGAGCTCCTCTCTGAGACCTCAGTTTTTTCCTTCAACTTCAACCTTTCAGCATTACTACTTCAGCATCGCAGCAGCACAGCAACTTTCCAGCAACACAACATTCTTCAGCACAACAACAATTCACATAGCACAACAACAACATTCTTCGCAACAACACAAAGCAGCAGCACAGCAAGCAGCACAGCACTACTTCAACTTCACAACATGGTTACCATACAAGCCTCACCTATCATCTGGGCCTCATTATGGTGGGCCCTGGTTCCTCATGCAGTAAATCTACCTTTGGGGAGGCAGACTTTCCAATAGGGGCCTCTCTGGTCCCAATATTGAGGAAAAGAGTCTGTTGCCAGAACTTGCTCTTCCATGCAGTCTCTCCTATGATGCCCTATCATGATGGTGATAGGGTGGCAACCACACTCTTCGAGTACTACCTGGCTCAGGTATTAGCTCCCTCCTTTCAGTCAATATTCTTTTGTTCCTTTGTATATCTGCACTACTATATTAACTTACATTGATATGTGCTTTTATGCAGACTGTCAAATATGGGCTCATTACTTCATTGAGCATGAAGCTGTGCCCACTCCTGCTCTGCCTTTCAGACAGGAATAGGCAGATGAGGGTAGGCAGCTGGCCTGGAACAAGATTATGACAGTATGAGAAGGGTTCTCATGCAAGGTGGAGTGGAGAGTTCAAGGTACTAGACTGCCCAGGAGACCATCTCAAGGCTGGTGATGAAAAGAAGCTGGTTGAGGCCAGGGACAAGGCTCAGAGGAACAAGAATTGGCAAACAGAGAGCCTCAAGCTTGCTGATGATGTGACTTTAGGGACAAATCAGTGCTCAATGAGGCTAAGAAAATCTGGGAACTCCTTGTCCTTGGAAAAGGCCAGCCTAAAGGATGGCATGCTGGTGAAGAAGTTGAACGAGGAGTTGGGCACACTGAGGAATGAAACTAAAGATCCAGGAGGATTCACCAACCACTTGCTACTACACTGGTTGGTAGCTTCAGGTGCAAGCATGTGGACCCTAACTTGGACTGGTCCAGGGTTAGAAGCTCTGGAAGCTGGGATTGGTGAGATTAGCCCCTGGTGAAATGTTACCACCAGTGCTTGCTGACTTCTAACCAAGCTCTGGAGACGAGATGACAGTTCAAACAGAGGCAGTGGTAATATATGGAAGTGCAAGTGGAACAGATAAAAAGTCCTATTCTTATTGATAACACGACTGAATATTAATAATAACCATAAGGTGTAATTGTATTTCAGGTGATGCTAATGACCCTGTCTTGAACTAGAAACTGAGCATGACTGTCACCCTGCGAGGTTCGCCAAAGGAGGTTTCCACCAGCACAGAGCACTAACCAGGAAGGTCCAAGTAGGGTGACACTGGTGATAAGAGGTAGAGCAGAGTGCCAAAGGTGATATATATAGGATGTATAGCTCGGAGATGACCAAGGAGTCTTCACCGGAGGGAAGAGATGAGGTGGATCTAGAAAGATAGTGATGCAGCTGAGGTCCCAGTGATGCTCATAGGAACTCGGGTGGCTACACTAGAGTATATATCCAGTGGAAGCTCTCCTGATCTGGCTCCTTGATTGCTCATGCTCTGTCTTCTCTTTTTTTGCTTTAAACCAAAACAATATTGATTTGCTTTGATCGATTCTGTTAACTTTGAACAATTTGTTTCATGCTTTTGAATTTGCAAGAACAATTTGGCTACTGGCCCATGTAAGGGCCTCTTTTTGGAGCCTAGCCAGGCGCACCAGCTATGTAACAATTTGCCATAAGGGTAGTACTACTTTCATGATGCTTTAAGTATGACTTATTCTGACTTATTATGTATGCTTTCAGGCAGCCACCATGCTTATATATGTATATGTCTATAATTCCAAATAATATCCATAGAACTCATAAATTCCTGGCATTTAAGTTATATGGCATCATTTAACACATTAATAGGAACCTTTTGACAGGTGGAAATGACTCAGGGGTAGTATTCCCCCCTAGACTTATATGAATTTAAATTGGTAGATAAATCAAATATCATTTGGTCGGTGTAAATTTCTAAAGAAAGCAAAATTTTAGGTAATTGCTGCTAATTTTAATGGTTAAAAAATGTTGTTTAAAAACAAATATATTTTTAGTTTATTCTCTACCAGGGTAATCTTGTCCCCCCAAGACTTATATGATTAGATTATTTAGGTCAATTTAAACATAATAGTTTTTTGGAATTACTTAACTATGCAACCATTAAATATTATGCAATTTTACCCTGGAGGATGGTCCTTATATATTTTGCTGAATTAACCAAAAGACATATCTAATGGTATCCGTATTGGACATAGGGCAAGTTCTACAGGTGCTAACCTACTGGCACCTATTTACAATGAATAGGTTTGAATTTAGATGACATAGTCATGCTGACAACCATAATAGATTAGGGTTTTAACCAGATGGCTTTTCACCAATCCAGTACCTAACTCTGTAAAAGAGTAGGAATTTTACCAGGTGGCTTTCACCAGCCTGGTACCTATCTTGTAGAAAGAGTAGGAATTTTACAGGTGGCTCTTACCAGCCTGGTACTATCTCTGTAGAAAGAGTAGGAATTTTACCAGGTGGCTCTTCACCAGCCTGGTAACCTATCTCTGTAGAAAGAGTAGGATTTTTATGTTTTTTTCCTCAGAGAGTTAGATATTTACATCCTAAAAGAGATAATTTTTATACAGAAATATATAGGCAAAATTTATCTAATGGAGCAAAAATGCTTCCTTATAATATTATATATATATGTGTACATTGTTTACAATGTTATTCACCTATCTTTAAAACAAATGGGAACTTGTATAAAGACTGAAGTCTAAGCATAATACTCCTGAGTTGATCTGCATTCATATGTGGCATTCAGTGCCATCCAGCTCCATCAGTCTGTAGTTCAGGCATGCTTTGGAATGAATCTGATAGGGTCCTTCCCAGGTGGCAAAAGAAGCTTGCCATGAATTCCAGCCTTCTGAACTGTGCAACTTCCTTAGACAGATCTCCCTGCAAAGGTCGTGCCTGACTATCTGTTGTACTGGTATCCTTTTGCATATAGCGCATATGTCTGGTTGCATTCCCTCCCTCAGCTCTTCCACAGGTCAAGGCATTCTGACAGATTTGCTCATTTGAGCGCGGTTGTATGTGAGAGTGAGAGATGTGGAGTCCAACTTCAATAGAACAGAGCTCCATTACCAGTGAGGCATATTTGCTGTTTCATACAATGACAGACGGACACATTTATTCAGTCTTTAACCATCGATGTGTTGTCTCCGACATGAGACAGATGCTGAATCCTTTTCTGAGCTAACCAGGGCTTCACTCATTATCACCCCCTTATTCTTGACCAGGCCTTTTTTTGTTCCCCCCCCCCCCCCCCCCCCCCCCCCCCCCCCCCCCCCCCCCCCCCCCCCCCCCCCCCCCCCCCCTACCCCCCCCCCGCTTCTTAACAAAGTATTATGCCCTGTTGTCACTGCTCATCGCACTTCTATCTTATTGGCTCATCCTCACGTCAATAACTGCCTGCCATATGAACTATTCATGCTGAATACCATATTGACAAATTCATAAGAATTTTCTGAATCATTTCCAGATGTTGGATACCTTCAGTCAATCCACTTGCTAAATATCTACTAGCACAACAATCATCCATCCTTTTCACTTTCTGGGAATATAATGAGATTACCCCCCTTGGAATGTATAGATAAAGTATATATTATTCTGTGGTCGTGACATAGATATATTAACCATTATCAACTCATCACTATTTGACAGAATTCTGCTCATGGTGGCCCAATAATAGCAGACGAGAGTTGTGAACCAGGCTTGGCTGCCACATGAAGTCCACAGGTGCCTCATGAATTCTTGAGATGTATCCCCTCATCAGCAATCAACACATTGAGAAGAGGTTGTGAGGTGGTGTCATCCTTACATCTCACATGATCAGGTGTACCTTTGAGCTGCACACTTGAACTTCCTGCATTGCTTTAGACAGGTAATGCACCATGTTGTTGTATGCTATTATGATTGCCATCCATGTGTGGGGGAGGTCCCACCTGAAAGACATACATGATTCACACTTGCTTCTTTTAGGTAGCACCTTAAAACAACCTGGTCAATTTAGAAAGGTGGTATTGCACAGCCAATGCATTGCCAGGATATTATCTCTCTTGGTATCAGACTGGATCTCCAATGATTGAGCTCAAAGACTCCTTCATCTTGTGCAATAGGCTTGCAAATAGGCTTCTATTCATACTCCCCCCTATGGTAGTAACTATTGAGAATCAGTCATAAGGCACACCTAGTTGCACCAATGACAACAAGTTGAAGCCTCTATGGACACTCATTTCGCTCATATTTGTACTTGAAACTTTGAACTGTCAGTTGCATACTCAATGAATCTTTCTCTGGTGAAGTATACTACACAGCCAGATGCACCATCAGTTGAGACATCAGTTATGACACCCAGGCTCTACTAATGAGTTTTCATATATGAACATTCTGCTAAGAAATACCAGCTGTGCCTTATGGCTGTCCTGCTGAACTGATTTCCAAAACCAGTAAGCTCAAGTCCCAGTTTGTCAATCACCAGTCTTTCCAGCTTTTCAAAGATTTTTCCAGGAGATCAGGTGTAAGAGCCAGCGAAGAGGATGAGATAACGTCAATCTCTACTGCTACAATTACTGCATGGCAGCCTTTTTGATCATTGATACCTGTTTCTCCCTGTTAAATGCATGCACTCACAAGTAACAGGTTGTTTGTCTTATCCTGTTCCTCCTTAATAGAACGGCACTCAACAGCTGTTTGGCTACGCTGATATATAGGAACAGGTCTCACCTGGCTTGTCTGGCCAGGGTTGCATAGCTCGTCAGGGACTTTTAAGCTGGTGAGCTCCTTTTGCTCTTGTCCCATTGAATTCTTTTAACCTCTAGGTTCTTGAGAATGGTTTGAACTTCTCAGATGACCTGGCTATGACCGGATAAGTCCATTTGCCTGTTAGCCTTGATATTATCTGATGCTTTCTTGTTCTGGCAAGTCCAATGCAGCCTCACTTTCAGGAATTAGCATTCAATTCTCTCTGGCTAACATGAACCAAAATTTACCAGACTAACACAAAGACACTTCTTCGGTGTAAGTTTGACTGGTATTTTCTCAAGTTTGCAAATGTTTCTGCGAGGTTCGTATGATCTCTGGGTTGACATCTTGACATGGCAATCATCAACATATACTCAAAGTTTCGCCCCTTGGTCTCAAAGCCTGGTCCATCATACGTTGGTTATGTGCACAGCGTTCTGAGCCCAAAGGCATATGATGTAATTTAACCCCACAGCTGGTATGAATGCCTGTCTTTTTGTTGTCAAG
>SNQN01008556.1:1844-19863 GCA_008642245.1 Bassia scoparia | reverse complement strand
AGATGGAGAGTGTGTGTTTAAGGAACAAGAGAAAGAAGTAGATGAGGAGGAGGAACAAAAGGACATTGAGAAGATAGAAGATGAGTCTGAAAAGGTGAAAACTCCAAAGAAAGTTGTGACTGACTCAGAAGAGAAGAATGAGGAGCCTCTCATTAAGTCTGTTAGTCGTAGAGGAGGCAGAGGCAGGGGAAGGGGAGGAACTGCTCAGAGAAAAAGTGGAAGGAACACAAGGAGGGGTGCTGAGAAGGAGTCCGTGCAAAATTTCTTTGATCTGGATGAGACGGAACCAAAAACAAAGGAGCTGAAGGCAGAGGAATCAAAGAAGGAGGAACCTAAGACTTCTGAGGTTCATCCTACACCAACTGCTGCTGTTGATACTTCTGTTCTGGAAAGACAGGAGAGTGGTCCAATGGTGATCACTGGCGCAAGTTTTGGCTCTTTCAGTTCCAACTCAATTATTGAAGAGCTGAAGGATCTCAAGGTTTCTGTTCGATCACTTCATGACCAGATGGACCACTTGAACACCAAGTGTGCAAATATGGAGAATATGCTGGAGAATCTAGGGTCTACTTCACAGTCCATTCTGCAAGACATGGGAGCAGCATATGTGAAGCTGGACAAGTCCCAGAAGAAGATTCTGGCTAAGGTGATTGAAGTATTGTCCGAGTTTGGAGGCCCTTGAAGATCTTACTCCATCCTTCTCTTTCCACTAAATATTTAGCCTTCCCTAATCCCTAATTATTATTATTGAACAATTTGGTCTGTAATTTAATAACTTTTGGATTTGGCTAATTTTACCCTGTTCTTAGTATGAATAGTGGGTGCTTAAAACAATCTTTTGGTGAACTATTTATGGGCTAACTTGGACCTTTGATGAATATTTATCTGCATTGCCAAATTACTTGTGAAATATTGTTGCATGCTTGATTTTATATGTCATGAAAAGGTATAACCAGTTTACTATCTACTGGCGTTATGCTGTGAAATATATATCTATAGTATGTTTTTTATGAAAGCCAAAAGGCGGAAGAAGAGCAAACTCCTTGGTACTACAGGTTGATGATCATGTTTCTGCATTAATCTGCTCAAATTCCTTGTTGTGGAAGTATGTATAAGGGTATGAAAAAAAACTCTTTTTGCTCTTTTATATATCCTGTGCTAAATTTGTTTATTTAATCACTAACACACTGGTGATTATGTCTTTATATTTAATTAAGAGTTTGCTTGGTTTGGCATTCATCAAAAAGGGGGAATATTGTTGAACCCTATGAATTTTGATGAATGACATAACAAACCAACAAAGGCAAACTCATAAGTGTTTATCTAATATGTGTGCTAAGTGTTGTGATTTCAAGTTTTAATGATTCAAGATGTCTTAAAGGGATAATGATATCCTTAGGAGAAGGAAGAAGTTCCAGAGTCTCTTGGATGCATTAAGCAGAGCTCAAGGAAGAAGCTCACCTCAAAGGAAGCTCGAGTTCCTTGGTAGAATTACCTAAAATAATATTTGAGATATTTGGTATAGTAGATCTAGGGTTTTGCGATTTTAGATTTATTGTATAGCTTGGCATTAGGGAATGAAGTATGAGCTCACAGGATAAAGAAGATATAATATGAGTTTGTGACTTAATTTGTTAAAGGATATAATTCGGTGGTTTATAAAAAGAAAAATTAATAAAACCTAGGTATCTTGTAAATACTTTGTAATAAAATCTTTTTATAAATTATTAAGAATTATTTTCTGGCTCTTTATTTCTTAAAAACTATATATTATACTATCTTTGATATAAATGTTTTATCTTTGAAATATAAACTCTTTTATTCGGTTTTTAAAGGAAAAATTAAATCCTAGAATTAGGAGTTTAGTTGAAAGACGTGTGTAAATTGGCTTGATTATCAAGCTAACTAATTGAGTGAAAATAGGAGCTTCAACGGATATAAGCTAGAGAGTTGAGATCGTGTGTTTGTGGACTTGGTAGTAGAGTTCCACTAAGCACTACTCCTACAAAATAGGATGTAGTGTGATGGGGGTTTTACTGCTTGACTTCCACGCTTACAATCTCACTCTATAAATACTCTCACTTAGTAAAAATATAACACACACTTCGAGCAAAGAATTATCTGAGCTTTATTCTTCATACCAGTGCCAAGTCTTAAGTTTAATTGAGTTGTAAAAGTGCTTTGATCTATTGATTAAAGCAAGGGGTTGTGAGAGAAATTCATAGCCGAGGGATTTCATTGAAATCGAGAAATAGAGAGTGTGACCAATAGAGGGGTTGGTTGCAAGGGTTCAAGAAGTTCTTTATTGAACTGAGAACGAGGGTCTTTGATTGTAATTAGGTGTTTGATCCTATTATAATAAAGACGAAGTCCTGTGTTGTATCAGGCCATAGTTTTTCCTCTCTTGGCGTTTGTCTTGAGAGTTTCTGTGTTTGGAAATTCTCTCTTCTCGTGTTTCTTTAGTTAAGTTTCTTTTAATTTCGCAAAAAGTCACTTAAGTTCCTCAAATACAATTCACCCCCCTCTTGTGTTGTTCAATCGATCCAACACATTGGATACACAACAAACATAGCAATCTTATCCTTAGAAAGTGCTCTAGCCATAGAAACTCTTATGAAAGTGATTTTCTATTATGCTTGTACCCCTACATCACCTAATAATTGTGTTCACTTCAAAATAATCAAATTATTATGAAGCCTAAAATCCGATCTTCCACATTTAATCTGAATTTAATGTGAGTCAAACAATATCCGATCCTATTATTTAAGCAATCAAAAGCGTCATGTGCATAGGAATTCATAATAATAATAATATACAAGAAACGAAAACTCAAATATATGAAAATCAACCTACCATGTATTGCTATCAACACAAAAGAAAACAAAGGTTAGCGTGTCAAAAGCTTTGCTTTCAACTGAATCGCTTGTCACAGCTAAGAAAATCATTAGCATTGATAATTACAATTAAAACGACTGCGATAAGTCGAAAATGATTGAAAACAAATGAATTTACGTGATTGAAAACTAAAGTAAAATGAAGCTCAATGTATTATACTAATCATAATCTCTATTATATAAGGGAAGGGGGGAGGAAGATGGTGTCCCCCCTCTTAAAATACGTTAATACCCTTAATGAAATTATGTGTTTAAAAATACTATAATATCCTTAACTAAAAAAAGTTATAAATTCATGTATTAAAGTACCCCTTTTCTATTCTATTAACTTCATTGTTTTATTAAATTGACAATGCATTTATGACGTGTGTGACTAAACTCAAGTCTATCAACATTATTATACAAATTAAATTAAATCATACGAGTATATATTTTGAATTCAAGTCAAAATTATTTACAGAATAATTACAATTAAAATAAATTGTATTGTTAATAAGCTATTCCGAAAKAAATAATAATAGCAAATAATATTTCTTAAACATTTTAATTAATTAAATATTATATAATCATTTTTCWTTAATTGCGATTTTCGTAGGTTTAAGCACGCATCGCGTGCACATAAAAACTAGTTAATAATAAGAGATGAGAGAGAGAGTTTGATTGAATAGCCTTAGAATTTGTACCTAGATTCGCAAAGAAACGACTCCGAAAGTTGCGACGAATTCAAGAACCTTGGAAGTTGTGAGTGATTTGTGTGAGAGAGAGAAAGTTTTGAGAGCTTTGAATTGCACTTTGTACGATTATTTTCGTTATTGTTCGATTAAGCACCGAGCGCATGTATTTATAGGCGTTTTGGGAAATATAGATAGAAAAGGAAAGAATCGGGTATACGATCAGGACCGTATATACGATCAGGACCGTATATACGATCATGATGACCGTATATATGATTTCCTCAACCGTATATATGGTAGGTTGACGTGATAGCCATGTCAACCAACCTTATACTCGATTCATTTTTTCTATCTACTATCTTCGTTCGGGAATTTTTCTCCGTATTTTCTGTATCAAATCTACGATCCGAGAACATCCTATTATCCAATTTTGGCTTGTTTGGAGCGCAAGGTTAATGTTCTAGAATATTTCGAATCATTCCCTTAGAATATCTAAATTTATTTATTTTCGAAAATCATTTTATAAAACTAGTAAAAGCCAGAAAATCAAAGCAAAATCAGAAAATAATCTAAGAATACTAGCGAGCTCAGAAAATTGAGAAGAAAAAAATGAAAAGTGTAAATTATAGAAATTTTTTTAAAATCCTAAAAATAAAGAAAAAGCCTAAAAATAGAAAATAATTAAAATAAATAAAAATGAGGGTTTTTATATAAAATCACTCATACTTTTGCGTTTTTTACAAAATAAACCTACTAATTTATTTGTCTACAACATAAACCCGAGGTTCGATATCCTTCCATAAGGTACCTAAATACCTAATTTAGCTTAACCATGGTTAGTTTTATTTAAAAGTAAAAATTTAAAACAAAAAAATCTAAAAACACCAAAAACCCCCCTCCTCCCACTTCCGACCACCCACCCCCACGCCCAACCCCCATCACCACCCAAAAAACCACCCACACACCCCCACGCACCACCAACCAGTCACATACCTTCGACACCCATTCACCACCTCCCAACCAGCCACCCACGCACCCCCACTCATGCCTAGATTGCACTAGCCACGTCCATCCTTCAAACAACACAAAGCACCACCACTAGAAAAACGCAAAAAAATGCACGACACCAACACCAAGAATCCCCAATTTTGTTTGAAATCCGACTTGAAATTCGATCGCACATTTGTTCACATTTTTGTTGGCAAATTTGTTCCCATTGTTTAACAAATTTGCTCAAAAATTGTTGTTGTGTTGCTCGAAAAAAGGCCTAATTGCTGCCATAAATTTAATCCTAGATTGAAGTTGGCTATGATATTCAAAGGTTGCGAGTTGTGAAAGGTGAATTGTGGGTTGAATTTGTTTGAATGTGGGTAGGTTTCGAATGAGGAATTTGGGTTCAATTGGAGAGGGAAGGTTTGAGTGTGGATGTTGATACTGCTCCTGCCATGGTGGTGCGAATTGGAGGGCATTCGGTGGTGGCTTGTGATGGTGTGGATGGTGGTCTGTGATTTGGAGGGAGGGAGGTTGTGTGGTCTGAGATTTGAAGTGGCGGGGAGGGGTTGCGAGGGTGGGGGGGTTGGTTGCTACGGTGGGTTGGTGGTTAGAGTGGTGGGAGGGCTGCTGGAATGGGGATGGGTGGCGGTGGTTGGCGAGGATGGTGGTGTTTGTGGGGCGGTTGTTGCTGGTCACACTACAAAAAATCAAGTGAATAGCGACGAAATTTCAGTGACGGATATATATCCGTTCATAATTTAGATACTGAAAATTAAAATCCGTTTCGAAAAACAAATTAGCAACGAATTTTTAATTCCATCACTAAATTAGTGAGGGATTTAAAATCTGTATCTAATTTTAGTGACGAATTTTTTCACTCGTCACTATATTAGCAACAGATTTTAAATTCGTCACCAATATAGTGACGGATTAAAAATTCGTTGCTAATTTAGTGACGGATTACAAATCCGTTGCTAATTTAGTGACGGATTTTTTAATCCGTCGCTAAAATGTGTTACGAGTTACGTACACTCCACACCTTTGCTATTTAATCCGTTGATAATTTAGTGACGAATTACAAATCCGTTGCTAATTTAGTGTCACTGAATTAGTGACGGATTTTTAAATCCGTTGCTATTTTGTGTTACATGATGTCAGGCTGGTGTTGTTGGGGGCATGCGATGGAGGAGTGGTGGTATGGTGGAGTGGGGAGGGAGAGGGGAAGTTGGTTTTTTTATTTTTATTTTTTTAAATATTATAATTAACCTTGGTTGGTTTAATTTAACCATGAAGCTTATGTTGTGGAATGTTAGTAAAGTTCAGGTTTATGATGTAGACAAAATTTTTGTAGGTTTATTTTGTAGAAAACGCAAAAGTACAGGTGAATTTTATAGGAAAAACCCTAAAAATAAATACTTTCCGCCTATTAATGGACCCTTGGTGTATGGTTTCGAGCTAAGCTTTAATTCAAATCGTGCAAGTGGGTATGGTATATGGATTTTGTCGGAACTTTCGGAATCAAATCTAATTCAAATTGTCGTACTTTTCCTCATCAGCTATTCAATTTGGGGAGACACTTTTGGGTGTCTATAGTAGTCTATCAATCATGTATCATTAATCTGGTACTTCTATTTTCGATATTGTGAGCATGAAGGTAATCATCTTTCCTAGTAATGCATTTGTAGTCAGACTCTATCGTTACTAAGTTAATGGAAGGCTTTTGTATCTTTAATTGATCTTGTTTGTCCTAAGCTTCAATTTTATTTCACACTAGGCTTAAATTCCCACGTTCAATACTTTTTTTAGCCTTTGAGTATGTCGTTAGGAGCCTTTTTACGTTAGCACAGTTATCCATTATAAGTAATTTCCAAAGGGTTAGCTCCCTATTGAAATAAAAACAATATTGAGCAGTTGACTTGTTGATGAAGTGCAAATCACCTTAATAGGTACTTTGGCGATCATAGTGGGAGAGAATTTTGTGCTTCACAAGTTGCTTCCCAACCATGGCCCCTAGGCGATCCACTCAAAAAGGTGTAAATCAAGAGGACAGTAACTCATTCGATTAAAATCTTGAGAATTCACTAGAGAATTTTGTTGATGTAGATACTATTCTACAACCACAATCTGATGAAGGTCTTCTACCTCCTATGAAAATCGTGTCTCAAACACAAAGACTAGATGGTTTGCACCTAAAGAGGAGGGAAGATCATTCTCGTACTAGAAACTTACTCAATTCAATATACACAAGATATGTGGATATTGTTAAAAGTTTGCTAGATGTTATGAAAGCAAATCATATGGAACAGCATAATAACCTCCATTGAGGTATGGTACATGAAACTGCTAGACCGCTGAGTTACAAAACTTTAATTTGGTTCTCATTCACAAGAGGTAATTACCAATTAGGTGAATAGGATTGTATTGGATATCAATGAGACGTTAAATGCTACTAACGTGGCACAGTCTAAGAGTGTAGGAACTGAGGTAGTTACCAAGTTGGAACCATTGGTAGAAAAACACAATCAACTCAATGAGAAATTAATGAATGTGTTGAGTACCTATAGTTCAGGAATTTTTTTCGAAAACCTATGAGAATTTCCTCTTATAGGTTATCCAATAACAAACAATTTGATGGGATCTAATGTCCCTGTGACCCTTTAGATAGTGTCACGGAGTATCCCTACCCTTGGTGTCTATGAAAGGGGCAAGAGTTAAAGGAGGAAAGTTCGTTCAAGTTCAGGTTATGAGTTAGGCTATAACCACAAAATCTAGGGCCTTCACCTTTTCGTTTACCTCATAACCCAATCCCTTTGACTTCGTCGATGGAACTCGTTTCCCCCATAGGAACAAAACCAAGTGCAGGGGTTAGCAATTATGGCAGTGGAGATATGCCAAATATGATTGGTCGTTCCCTTGCGACCATACATGGGTATATTCTCCAAAATCCATACCCTCCTGCTTATGCACCACAACCCACATACATTCCTCAAATAGGGAATTAGGGCCATCACCACAAACTTATTCTAAAAAAATGCATTCGCCTCAGAGAAATCCCTAGGGGCAAGGGTCGTAAGGAAAGTGTAATGCTTATGGCAGATTTCAGACAATGGGGGCACATTACTCTAGTAATATATTGTTGTTTTCCACCCTGGAGCCATGTATAACAAGAATTTATATTAGGAAATGCGTCATTCTGCATACCAACTTGATAATCAGTGTCTAAATGCTCAGAATCTCCAGGCACCTTTAGGTCAAGCTCCAAATGAACCTTTCTTGAGGCAAGTGGAAGAAATGTTTCAAAGAGCTATGGGTCATCATGCTAGTCATCCCAAGAGAGGGACTTGCAATCCTTATCCTGATTGGATTGATAGGATGTATCCTTTTCTTAGGGGGTTCAAGGATCTTGAATTTTCTTCTCTTTTCGATCTCCAATGATAGGTCAATGTCTGCTGAAAAACACTTGAATTGGTTAGGTTCAATTGTCAATGTAGGGAAATAGCAGACAATGATTTTCTCTAATTGTTAGTGTCTTACTAGCACTACATTTTCGTGGTTCACTCATTCTCCTTTCAACTCTATACAAACTTGGCAAGATTTGCAAGACCAATTTTTTTGTCACTTCACTAGAGTAGAAGGTAGGGTCTCCATAGGAGATTTAGCCAACATAGCTTAGGAAAAGGAAGAGCTAAAGGAAGATTACATCGCTAGATTTAAGAGTGCTAAAATCAGGTGTACTGTCATTTTAACCTAGTCGAATCTGAATTTGTTTCAATAGCCTAGAAAGGTTTGTCTTTTCCTTTTTGGAAGAAATTTAAGGGTCAATATTTTCCTGATTTTGTGCCTTTGTCCAATGCAGTAGTTACATATGAATGATGTTTGGTTGAAGACTCAAGAAGTAAACATAAATCTTATGCTAACTATGCTAATAGTATTGAAGAATGTGCAGATCAGGATGGAGAGCCTTATGATGTGGCCATGACTAAATTTGTTCAGGGCCCATCATTTAAATGTCCTTAATTAGTTAACAAAAAGTCTTCCAAAAAAGGATTTTACTGACAAGAAAAGAGAGTACACATTTGATGTCAAAAAGTGTGATGACATCTTTGATTGGTTGCTAAAATTCAAGAAGATTAAATTAGTTGGTTGACATAAAGACAAAGACCCTAATGAAATAAAAGGAAAATCGACTATAAATAGCATGATGCATTCACTCACAAGACTGGTGATTGCTTTGTGTAATTTTCAGAAATAGAATTCACGATGAAATTGATAAAGGAAATATACGATTTCTTCATTTTCTAGCATTTACTAAGAATGTTTTTGGATTTGTATTTTTTTAAGGAAATATTACTATTTTCAACTGGGTCATACTACTATTGTAGTTAAAGTTGTTGTTGTTTGATTTAAATTTCAGCTTGCTATTGTGTTAAGTATTTTGTTGCTCCTTGTGTATTCCGTTGATGTATTCATTCTAGTTTTTTTTGTTTGTGTTGTTTATATCCATCATATTTGACTTGTTTGGAGTTTCAATGAGAAATGAGCCTATTTAGTTCGCAAGGGTCTTGTAGTATCAATCAAGTGAGTTTGGGTTTGGTAAATGATGCGTGATCATGCACTTGATAGATTTCATTGTAGTAAAGTGGTGTTGGAAAATGGTTATGAGCTATGCTAGCTGATAAGTCTTTTTGGGGTATTCTTACAAATGACATCGCACAAAAAATTATTGACAATCTCATTCCATTCATTCTTGTTGCACATGATATTTTCTACAGAAAGGTTCATAGATGCCAAAGTATTGGGTTATAGTTAGTTGGGCTACGTGTTTAATTTGAAACATAGATAAGTGTTGCACATCCTTGCATCTCTATCATGGCCCTCATAAGTATTCTGCAATCTCTAGTTCTGTAGAGATAGCTAATTTACTATTGACTCACTATTAGGAATTAGAAAGGAATTAAGTAAATGCTATATGCATGCTAGAAAAAAAAATAAAGGGACATTTATAAGTTGATAGCAAAACTATCATTCATGAAACTTGAAAAGAAAAATAACTTGTTGATGAGGAATGCCTCTTTTAGCTTTAGGGTCCTTCGTTTTGGAAGGATGTCCTGTTGTTCAAATGATTTTTTATAGCAATAATATTTTCTTTTGAAAATAACTTTCAATTTTATTTGATGTTATTATGTTAAATACTATTCTTGAAAGAACTTCCTACTTGAAGTCAATCTAGACTTTGAGGTGACATAGAATAACTAAATAAACTAATAAACTAGAAAATTGTATGATTTTATTTGGATTATAAATTAGCTATGACGTGTTTGACAACCAAGGTAATAAGGTTCTAATTTTATTTTGTAGCTTCTTTCAATAATTTTGTTCCTCTCATTTGGTCCAACTGAATATTATGAAAATTTAGGTATCTTAATTAAACAGGTTATTATGAGAGCTTGTGATTACAATCTAAGTGGGACTTCTACAAGGTTATGTAATTATGTTTTATCTTTGGTGTACTTTATCAAAAAATTTTGTTTGTCTTATTATGAAATAGTTTGATTTATTCCCTTTATAGTTTCATGTTGCAAAAGCATACTGGTTTGTTTTGTTTGTTCGAAAAAGATGTTTATTGCTTCCCTACCCTTAATTACTATTTATGCTAGATTTTGCTTGTTAGCTGTTGTGGAATTTAGCTTATTCAGCTCTATTAGCTCTATTAGCTTATTCAGCTCTATGATCATGTAAATTGGTTCCAACCGTTTTTCCCGCCAAAACTGATTAGGAARAATTAGTTAAATTCTRTTAGAATCTGTTAGCTGAGTTCTGTAATGTTGTTASCTGGCTTAGCTGGCATTGATCAAGCAATGATCAATAGCCTATARATACTTGTAATCTCAGTTGAGAAGTTTATGAATTCAGAATATTAAACTTCTCTTTTCTTTCTCTTCTTCTCTTCTCTCTTATTCTTTCTCTCTATTTTCCTGTTTCCTTCTGTTTTCTTTCTGTTTATCACTGAAATTGTGAGTATAAACCTGTTGAGGCAGTTTATACCACAACATTGGTATCAGAGCTAGCCCGTTTCCGCCATTAAAACACCTTCAAATTAAACCCAGAAAGTCCCCAATCTTTTACCTTTTCTGCTGCACACAACCTGTTTGTCATAAGTCCACTTTMTTGGTGGTTAGTGCACCAGTCTGGCTCCTCAAACTAGGAGAATGACAGCCATGGAAGAACAAATCAAGGTCCTGGAGAAGAAGGTGGATGAGCAAGCCAGAACTATGAGTGATCAAACCAGCAGAATAGAATCCATCATGAAGCTATTGCAGGAGATAAARGATGCATCAAAACCACAACCTGATTCTGAGGTGTCTTCTGTTCTCACTTCTATTAGGAGGCAAGGTATGAATCCTAAATTGGATTTCCCTAAATTTAATGGTATCAATCCAAGATCATGGATAAAAAAGTGCAGTAGGTATTTTCAGTTATGTAAAATCCCAGAAGAAAGTAAAGTTGATCTTGCATCCCTTAATATGGTAGACAAAGCAGAAAATTGGGTTACAAGCTATYTGTCTRTTAGGAATTCAGTTTCATGGGATGACTTTATCTTGGATGTTTCAGCAAGATTTGGTACTGAAAYTGCTAGTTCTGTAGTAGAGCAGTTTAATAAATTGTCTCAGCATGCTTCTTTAGAAGATTATATCGACACATTTGAACATTTAAGGTCTGTATTGCTGCAAAGTGGGCATAGTCTGTCTGAGTCTTATCTTTTGGACAGCTTTCTTGGGGGATTGAAACCCTCCATCAAATCCATGGTTAAAGCATTCAGACCCCATTCTATTTCTCAAGCTATTGAGCATGCCAGATTACAGGAACAGCACCACAAATCTATGTCCCACAACCCAAGTTCAGAAAGCTTTTGATCAACCTGTTTACAATCCTAGACCTCTACAGTCTGTTCCACCAAACCCTAGTAGACAGCTATTCTTCCTACACCACCACAAAAATTACCCCATCTGCTTTTGGAAATATAATCCCAGACAGTACCCTTATCCCAGCTGACACCAAAGCACAAAAAATTGCCCAAGGGTTGTGCTATTATGTGATCAGAAATGGGAAAAGAACCATAAATGTCCTTTAAGAACCCAGGCTGTTCATGGTAGAAATTCCTTCTTTTGACCTGAACCAGATCATCTCCCTCTTGCTCAATCTCACCTGGAAAAACCCCATTGAAGAACCTGAAACCTCTGTTGAACCCCAAATTTCTGTTAATGCTTTAGCAGGCAATCACAGTTTTTCAACCATGAGAGTGATTGGATGGGTATCTAATTCTCCTATACACATTTTGATAGACTCAGGCAGCACCCACAACTTCTTGGACCTTGAAGTTGCTAAGAAGCTAAAATGCCCAATTGYGGCTATGGATTCTCAATCTGTCACAGTGGCAGATGGCAACCAYATAGTCTGCAATCAGAAATGCCCTCAATTTCAATGGAGGATGAACCATGTACCATTTCAGGCTGAAGCAATGCTCATATCTTTAGGGGGTTGTGACATGGTCTTGGGTATACAGTGGCTGAGTACATTGGGTAAAATTCATTGGGATTTCCAGGAGCTGCTGATGGAATTCCAGTATATGGGTCAGCCAGTTGTGTTGAAGGGGTTATCACCTAAGAAACTTAAGGTGATCAGCAAGGAACCWAGTGCTAAGATGATTCAACAAGCAGCACAATTRTGCTTATTACAAATTGTGCCAKCAAACACTCAATCTGATCTGTTCCAGTTGACTTGTCCTCAGTTTGATAATCCTGAGTTACAGCAGCTTAAGGAAGAGTTTCATATGATCTTTGAAGATCCAGTTGGGCTTCCTCCTCTAAGGGGAGTGCATGACCATAGAATTCCTTTGGAGCCTGGTGCAGGGCCAGTGAATTTGAGGCCTTATAGGTATCCATTAAGACAAAGAGACATAATTGAGCAGTTGGTTGATGAAATGTTGCAAAGAGGAATCATTCAAAATAGCTCCAGTCCCTTTGCATCCCCTGTGGTGTTGGTAGGGAAAAAGGATGGCACATGGAGGCTTTGTGTAGACTACAGGGARTTGAACAAGAAAACTGTAAAAGACAAGTTTCCAATCCCTGTAGTAGAGGAGCTAATAGATGAGTTGGCAKGAGCTACTGTGTTCACTAAATTGGATCTTAGGTCCGGCTATCATCAGATGAGAGTGCACCCAGATGATGTCTTTAAGACTGCTTTCAAGACYCATAGTGGCCACTATGAGTTCTTGGTTATGCCCTTTGGGCTAACTAATGCTCCAGCATCCTTTCAAGCCTGGATGAATGAAGTATTCAAGCCCTTACTCAGAAAGTGTGTCCTAGTATTTTTTGATGATGTGYTAGTCTACAGCAAAACCCWAGCTGATCATTGGTACCACTTGAGAGCTGTGTTTGAACTCATGAAGGRAAATATGATGTATGTTAAGGAGAGCAAGTGTTCATTCACTATGCAAAAGGTGGAGTATTTAGGGCATTTTATCTCAGGCAATGGGGTTGAGACAGATCCTAGAAAGGTTGAGGCAGTAGCAAAAAATGGCCAGTTCCTAGCACTATTAAGGAATTAAGAAGTTTTTTGGGCCTAACAGGTTATTACAGGAGGTTTGTGAAGAATTATGCTGTGATTTGCAGGCCCCTACATGATTTGCTCAAAAAGGGAGCATTCAGCTGGAATTCTCATGCTCAGCAGGCTTTTGAAGCTCTTAAGRAAGCCTTGGTCACTTCTCCTGTGTTAGCTRTACCAGATTTCAGTGCATCTTTCACTRTTGAGACTGATGCATCATCAACTGGTATTGGGGCAGTTTTAATGCAAAGGGGACATCCCTTAGCTTTCATAAGCAGAACWCTGGGTCCCAGGTGGCAAAAATTATCAGTTTATGAGAAAGAGCTCCTGGCTRTGGTCTTTGCTGTGCAGAAATGGGAGCAATACTTGTCTGCAGGCAGGTTTGTTATCAAGACAGACCAAAAATCATTGAAATGGCTCTTGGATCAGAAGCTAACTACCCCATTCCAACAGCTTTGGMTATCCAAGCTTCTAGGGTTTACTTATGAAATACAGTTCAAGAGTGGGTCTGAGAACAAAGCTGCTGATGCCTTGTCTAGAATCAAAGGCTCYGAGGTACTCTGTATGGCTATCTCAATAATATCAWCTRATCTTGTAAATAAGATCAAGCACAGCTATCACCAAGACTTCAATCTGGTTGCTATYATAGAAGAACTGCAAGACCAATCAGAAYACAATGGGTACAGGTTAMTTGGGGGWTTKTTGAGGAAGAAAGGAAAACTAGTAATTGGTCCAGATCAAGGCTTGAAGACTGACATTCTCAAATGGATGCATTCCTCACCAGAAGGGGGACACTCAGGCAGGRAATTGACAACCAGAAGGGTGAAGCAAATATTCTGTTGGAAGGGATTGACAAAAGATGTCAGCAGTTTTATCAGGTCTTGTCTAGTGTGCCAGGCATCAAAATATGATCATGTTGCCTCACCTGGGCTATTGCAGCCATTGCCAGTACCAGAAGAGGTCTGGGTTGATATATCAATGGATTTTATCTCAGGATTGCCAAAATCAGCAGGGTATGAGGTAATTTGGGTTGTWGTGGATAGATTGAGCAAGTATGCTCACTTTGTACCCCTTAAGCACCCTTTCACAGCAGTAGAAGTGGCACAAGCATACTTGGAYCACATTTTCAGGTTACATGGATGGCCCAGGAGCATAGTGAGTGATAGGGATGCTATTTTCCTAAGYAACTTTTGGAAAGCACTGTTCTCTTTACATGGTACTRACCTTCACATGTCMAGTGCTTATCACCCCCAGTCAGATGGCCAGACTGAGATAGTAAACAAATGCTTGGAGTGTTACTTAAGGTGTATGACTGGTGATGCACCTAAGGAGTGGAGTAAATGGTTGCCACTTGCAGAATGGTGGTACAACRCACATTTCCATACTAGGGCTCAGGTTACACCCTATGAAATTGTGTACTGCCAGCCACCCCCTCTATATCTACCTTACTTGCCAGGAGAAAGTTGCAATGATGAGGTTGATAGGTCCATGAGAAGAAGGGAAGCTATGATCCACACCCTAAAACATCATCTAACTAGGGCTCAAGACAGGATGAAGGCCCAAGTTGATAAACAYAGGACTGAGAGGAGTTTTCAGGCAGGTGATTGGGTTTGGCTGAAGTTACAGCCTTATAGGCAACAAACAGTGGAGTTCAGGCTGAATAATAAGTTGTCTTACAAGTTCATGGGCCTTCGTGGGCGAAGATTGGCTTGCATACAAACTGAAACTTGCCCAGTGTATCTCAGATTCATTGATGTTTCCATGTCTCACTACTTCAACGTTTCGGGTTGTCAGTGCGCTCCTACTGTTTGTTCAACAGAAGTGCACACTCTCTAGTTCCAGAAAAAATATTACAAAGAGGTTTGTCAGAGCAGGAAAAGGCAGTTACTCAACTTCTCATTCAGTGGAAGGGCTATGCAGATCATGAGTCAACTTGGATGAATCTGTGTTTTCAAGCAGAAGTACCCTGCCTTCATCATACCTTAAAGATTGGGTCAATCTTTTTCTAGGGGGGATAGGATGTGGAATTTAGCTATTCAGCTCTATTAGCTAAATAATCCGACAGAATGATAATGTACAATTGGGTCCAACCGTTTTTCCGCCAAAAACTGATTAGGAAGAATTAGTTAGAATCTGTTGACTGAGTTGTAATGTTGTTAGCTGGCTTAGCTGGCATTGATCAAGCGGTGATCAATCGCTATAATACATGTATTCAGTTAGAAGATCATGATTCTATTAACTCTCTTTCTCTCTCTTCTCTCTTCTCTCTTATTCTTTCCTCTTTCTGTTCCCTCTGTTTCTTTGTTTATCACAAAATTGTGAGGTAAACTTGTTGAGGCAGTTTATACAACAAGTTGTTCAATATCTTATTTGTTTTTATCATGATCACCTTTCTTTTTGTCTTTTTTTTAAAAATTTTTGAGTGATGACCTTTCTAGTGATACAACCATTAGAACATGCCTTCGTTTGGTGTCTGGTCACCCGAAAACACATTGAAAAAAAGTTTTTAAACTGTTTGATATTAGATTTGTTCATTGACTTCTTTACCGCTTTGTTTTTTTCTTTTTTTTAAGATTTACTTACCTTATGACTCAACAAGTTTCTCATGAGTACATAAACAAATATGGAGAATTTGTCTCCGATTTGTCCTGACTTTATGTGGCTGTTCCTCTCTGTTGAAAATGTTTTGTTGGTGTCTTGACTTCATTTCAATTTGCTTTCGTGAAAGTCAGGATCTTATCTACATAATGATCACTTTATATTGTCCTTATACGCACAATATAAGATTTGCTTTTTTTTTTTGTCTCTGTTGATTGTTCATTTTTACTGCATCCCCTTCTCTTTCAATTTATTTGTATGAGATTTTTGGTAAATTTCTGGTTTATATGGGGCTATTTGATGCTTTTTATGCTTATGTCCTGGTTGCTCGTGGTGTTGTTATTGTTTTGTCCCTTTATCAATATTTGGTAGTTTGAATTGGAAAGAAGCTTATAATAGTATGGAGCTAGCGTCGGGGAGCGTGTAGCATTATCCCTGTCACTGTCTGTTAGCAAGTTAACCCATATTATGATTATCATGTATTCTGCTAATTGAATTTAGTCTATATTTTTTGTCTGCTCTGTTGTTTCCAGCGCTTACGGAATATAGAATTTAGCTTCAGATATTTTTGAAGTTAAAAGTTGATTATGTTCTGCCTGATTTTTTTAAGGAGCAATATATTGGCATTTGCTGGAGCACGAGCAATTTGTTGTTGGTTTGTACTGCTTAGTGGTTTGGTTGCATGGCTAGCTAAATGAATATATGTCTTCTATAAGGTCTATATAAATTAACTACAAAAACTAAATATATAATACAACTCGTGATGTTTTTTCCTGTTGTCATTTCTCCCTTTTTACTCTCTTCTTTAACACACACAACACACATTTCACTCACACCTGCCATCGGCTCAATGAATTTCAAGTTGATCTGTAGCCTGTAGGAATCCTTCCACGGTGAACGTTGTCCTAGTACCTTTAATAGTTTTATTCAATGTCAAATTTTGTTTACATAAGCTTCGCGGTGTCAGTGAAAACTGAATTAATTTTGAGTGATGTACTGTATTCTTTTATCGTCCGTTTTTTAATCTATGATTCTTTTAAGCATAATGTTCTTGTAAAGCATCTCTTTTGTGCTCTTGTGGGTTTGGTTACGCGATTGAGCATGATATTGTTGAAGATGGCAATCAGATCCAAAAGAGTCCCACAAGCATCAGTATGGTCTGTTATCCAGATTATGTAAGAACAGTGTTGAATGCAAAGGTGAACTAGCCAAGGTAAATTGATGTTTAAGAATGTGAAAACTTATAGTGTTATTATTTCTATTCATGATTCTTACACTATTTTGGGTTCGTTGTGTCTTCTCTATTGCGAGATGATTTTTTAAAAATGTTCAAAGTCATTCTTTGTGAATTGGATGCAATTTCTATAGTTAGTAACTATAATATTAAATATTTTTTTTTTTAACAATTTATCTTTTGCGTCGCACCTTAGCTTAAGGTTTGACGCAAATAGGTTTTTCTTAAAGTTCAGACAAAGCTATTTGCGTCGCACCTTAGCTTAAGGTGTGACGCAAATAGCTTTTCTTTTTAAAGTTTGSCCAAAGCTATTTGCGTCGCACCTTGGCTAAAGTGCGACACAAATAGCTCTTCATTTGCGTCGCACCTAGGTGGCTAGGTGCGACGCAAATAGCTTTAGACCTCTTTGCGTCGAGAGCTTTTGCGTCGCCCCTGGGTGCGACGCAAATAGGGGTTTAGAGTGCGATGCAAATAGATGTTTTTGTACTAGTGATCAATCCGATCGGATGCGTGGCGACGAGGGAAAAATTGCACAAAGGATCGAAAACCATCGGATCAGTTGATCCGATCGGATGCGCGAAACAAATATTCTGGGTCGAGCCCCGATCTGATCGGATCGATTTGTACAGAAATTTTGCCTCCGAGATTTTCGCAGAAAAATTAAAACTTCTCCGAATTGGGCAAACAGTAGTGTTTTCTGACTGGAAACGTCATTCTAAGAGGGACCCACTATTTAGTGGGCACCACCCTGGTTTGGCCGAATTCGGCTCCTAATGTGGTGTTTTGGGCACTTTTTGTTTTCAGTCAAGGAAAAATTGCCGAAAATGAGTCCGATCTTTCTCCCTCCTAYGTTCTTTCCACCATGGATGGTTATGCGCTTGATATACTTCCTTTATCTTGCATTGAGGACATTGCAAAGGTTGGCTTAGGGGAGGAATTTGTCAAGCGCACGCTAGCGGTTTGAGGTAAGTTTATCGCTTTCTAGTATAGATTTAATTGCTTTCTAGGATAGTTGCAAGGTT
>SNQN01008555.1:8851-20617 GCA_008642245.1 Bassia scoparia | reverse complement strand
TGTAAATTTTGCTTTATTTTAGGTTTTAAGTTGATCAATTTGGTTCTTATTTTGTCTTAAAAAGGTTTTGAATTTGTGGTGTTTAGTTTGTGATTATGTATGGTAAATACTTGATCAAGGTCAGGGAATAATTGAAAACTTTCAAATAGAAAACATTGTTGAATTCAGACTCATGTGGTTTGGATTRATTAATCAAAGTCAACCTTTTCSAATATAAAAAAAATAATTTAGCTTTGTTAGTTTTAATCTATTTTAGTGCGTACTTAAATGTTTWTATTGATTGTATGGTTAGTGATGAAGTAATCATCCACTTTATTTTAGTTACGTTGTTTAGGAGCTGTTATGGCTACATCTATTAGGTTTGGGTCACAGCTTCTTGTCTATTTCTTGCATCTTCTTTACTAGGCTGTGAAGGTTCCCTTGTAGAAAGGCAACTTCCTAAAGTATTAGTTGTGTAGGTTTCCTTGTAAAAACAAAGTAGATTCCTAGTTAAGTCTCTCCAAAGGGGACCAACCTAGTTGGGCTGTTTTGGGTGACATGACTATTAGGTTGTAGCCTTCTTTTCAGTTGTAATGAAATTTTATATTTACTGAGCAAAAAATCAAAAAACAAACAAAGTAGATTCCTAACTATGTTGCTAAGTTCCCTAGTGCGACGTAGCTTCGTACGTGGCAAGTTACCTTATGAACTAAGAAAGGCTAACTTTTTGGGATTCATACAACTTGTAGGCTATCGAATAACTTCTGTAGTACTAGTTACTTTTGGTGTGCTCGACAAGTTCAGAAGGTTAGTGAAGGTTTGATAGCACTCAAGAGGGGAGGTGTGAATTGAGTGATTAAGTTCCTGTTACAATTTTTTCTTATCTTTTTGATAAGGGAGGAACCARTTGGGCTGGTTCTTGATGCAGCAGAATAAAACGTAAAACAATAAAGGAAACACCAGATTTAACGAGGTTTAGCTGACTTTGGCCTACGTCCTCCTATCATATGTTTTCTTATTAAACTACTCTAAAAAANTCGAATAACTTCTGTAGTACTAGTTACTTTTGGTGTGCTCGACAAGTTCAGAAGGTTAGTGAAGGTTTGATAGCACTCAAGAGGGGAGGTGTGAATTGAGTGATTAAGTTCCTGTTACAATTTTTTCTTATCTTTTTGATAAGGGAGGAACCARTTGGGCTGGTTCTTGATGCAGCAGAATAAAACGTAAAACAATAAAGGAAACACCAGATTTAACGAGGTTTAGCTGACTTTGGCCTACGTCCTCCTATCATATGTTTTCTTATTAAACTACTCTAAAAAAYAACAATACACACTCCCCAACTATTTCCCTACTCCGGGAACCAGTTAAACCCCACACTCTACTCCAAGTGTTCTTACAAGCCTACTCTATTAAGCACTTGTGTTTGAACTCACAAACACTCACCCGATCTTCAACCCCTTTGTTGAACATCTTAACAATTCAAACTCTCTTTAATCTTACTTCTTAATAAGTATATGAGAGAAATCTATTTTAGCTCTAAGTGCTTTGTGTATGACCCGTGTGAAGAACTTGTGTTTAAGTGTGTAATGCTCTCAAAAAGAATTCTCAATTTTTTTTGCGTGAGAGACGTAAGAATTATGTGAATTTGAGTCATTGTATATATATGGAGATTCCWTAAAACCTAATTTGCTAAAATCCCTTAGAATAATATTCTCAAGATTTCAGGAAAGTATTTTATATTATCCCTTATTCGATTATACTCAAAATCGAGATAAAATAAAATACTTTAGACTTTAAGGAAACCCTACATATTGATTCAAACTTACCTTGCTGCATATTTTTTTGAAATCAAATAAGTTAGAAAATATTTTTGATGTTTTTTTTCTAACCGTGTAGTAGCTATACCTCGACAGTGAACCGTGCATGTTCTTTAACCTTGTTGTTTTTATTTAAGTAAGTTATGAATTCTGTACAAAACTCATTCTAGAATTCATAACACCACTCAACACACTTTAACACTTCTAATGATCAACACAACAGTTCACACAACTTAGCACTTCACACGAAGATTATAACTAAACTCAATAGTAAGTACAAACTTCTTTCTTCACGTAACCTTCAAGACTTAGTGTTCCTTGAATTTATCCAATGTGTGTTAGATAACCTACATTTTCCCTAGCCCCAAGAAGCGATGATAAGACACCCCTTGCAACACACAAGCTGAATTGAGTGAGCTAGGTCCTGACAGACCTAAAAGGCAAGTTTCCACTAGACCGGGACATATTCCACACTAAGCCCCATAAAAATGAGTATTATTTTCAAATATTTTAACTTATTTTAAAACATTTTTCGAGAATTATTCGGATTTTTCTAACACTTTTGGTATTTTTCAGAAGTTTCTGCAATTTAATTAATTTTGTAATAATTAATTAAATTATGAAAACAATTTCTAAATTCACGAAATTTTAAAATTGTACAGATCATAGTTCTCCATATTTTTGGACTATGGAATTGTTAATGATTCAAAGCACACCCGAGGATACAGCTCATTTTGAAAGCGTTCGAAATTTTCCAAGGTCTAGCTTGCTGACAAGCTTGCTAGGTTCATGAAACTTGGCTGGTAAAAATTTTGGATCATAAATATATATCTGTAGCTATTTTTTCTAGATTTTACATTAATGCGTAAGATAAAATGTCAAGCAAATCATGGGAGAAAAGGAAGAAAGTTGGGTATAATACACCCACATGGGCAAATTGCACCCATGTCCTTACTCCCACTCTTTGTTGCCTATAATAAAGCACCCGGCCTTCCCATTTGACATCCACACTTCATAAGGTACCCCTATGCCGATTTCTCCTCCTCTTTCTTCTTCTTTCTCTCTCTCTCCTCTTTAAACTCTCCAAATACTCTTTCACTTCAAATTCACACAAATTCCTTTGCATTTTTAAATACACATAAAATACAATTTCAAAGGTTTTTCAAAGTGTTAAAGGGTTCTTAAGGGTTCGAAGCATGGTTCTCAATCGAAGCGCCGTGTTGCAGGTAAGTTGAGGCCAATGTCTCAATTTCTTAATACCCTTTGCATACTTGTTAACAAATTCGAACTTAACAACTATTTGACATGAGTTAAAATCAACATTAGTCACAACTTTCACTACAAATTTCGTGTAGGCCGACCGAATTATGACCGAAAAAAATCGGTCGGTATTACTGACCACACCGACCGCATTGTCGGTTGTAATTTACCGACCGATTTATTTAAAAAAAAAAACAATTCCCAAAAATCACCGACCGATTTCGAAATCGGTCGGTGATTTTTTGGGATTTTAACCCCTGCCCTCTGTGTTCTATTAAAAAAATCAAGCATTTACCGACCGATTTAAAAATCAAGTCGGTGTAACCGACCGATTTTTTGGTCGGTAAATGTTTTTTTTTAAATTATAAAATTTCCTTTTCTTTGAGACACCTCTGTCGCTCACCCTTAGGCCTTATCCTTAACTCTCTCTCTCCCTCACCATTATCTCTTACCCTTGTTCCATCTCACTCTCTCTCTTCACCACCATTATCTCTCTTACTCGCATCTCCTCATCTCGACCACCGCAGCCACACCCCTCCACCGTCATCTGATTCCTCTTTCGTAAATCACCTCCATTTTTTCCCCCAAATTAGGGTAGGGTTTTTCTCCACTGTTTCAATTTCGTTTGAGTTGATGCGATTCGAAAGCTCGTCTCCCGCTCATTTGCACGAACCAACCACATAATCAGCAGCCATCACACACCATTATTTACTGGATTTGAATTTCTTGGTTTTAATATTCTGGTACATCTTCTCAATTTATTTGCTTTTATTTTCTCATTGCGTTGTTTTCGTCGCGTCATTTCTGCGTGAGTTTGCTTGATTTTGGTTCGATTTTTTTGCCCCTTTCTGTTTGTGTTTTTGATTGTTTTGTGCTCGCTTTTTGGGTCGATTTGCACTCGTTGCTTTTTATTTTGAAATAAATGGCTTCAATCTAGTTTTTGAGCTGATTTATCCTTGATTGCTTGAGATATTTCATTTGATTTATGTGGTTGTTTTCTTTATGATGTTCAGTAATTTAGAAATGGATTTGGGCTATAAACTTGAAAATTAGTTGGATTGAATAACATTGAAATGATTAGTTGAAAATAAGGTGGATTGAATCCATTATATTGATTTTTGTGAATTGTTGATGCAGGTGAGAAAGGGGTAAATGTCGCACAGAAAGTTTGAGCACCCAGGCACGGTTCCCTTGGTTTCCTTCCGAGGAAGAGGGCTTCCCGTCACAGAGGAAAAGTTAATCATCCTTCCTTCTATTAGTTGAATTGATCTCTTTTTTTTATTTTTTTATCAGGGTTTCAGCTAATTTTGTTAGAGTTAGCCATTAGTATGAATGTATTAAGGGTTCAATCAGAAATGGTATTTTTATGTTCTTGAGGTTTTGAGCTTAGTCGGTTGTGATATATATGAAGAGCTGCTATCATGGTTTAAATGTGTACATTCATTTTGAAAGTTATCTTTTGGATTCCAAGTGAGATTGTTGGGTTTTTTCTTTTTGATTTCTAGTTTTCTTGCWTRAAACTAGTCTTCTTCTATTGTCCACTCAAGGTAAGTGTGGTTTTCTGATTGATTTGTCTTCTTTTTTTTGGTGGTTTGTCATGGATTTCGTCTAAATTTAGGTTCAATTTGGGATTGGATGAGCATTTGGTCGAATTTTAGGTTATTTAGATTTGAATTAATTGTCACGCAAAAGTTGTCAATGGTACATCCTGATTAATAATGATTATTTCATTTATGTGGCTCATACTTAACCTGACTTTTTTGTGTGTTTGGGCTCATATAGGGTGAAGTGCTAGATGTGAAGATGTGATTGTTGCTTTTATTACTTAAACAGGTGTGATGGACAATTTATGTTTGTGGTTCCTTGTCTGCTGTGATATTTTAGGTTGAAACAAAGATCCTTGGCGAGCCACAGAACTTGGCTAAGGGAATAGACCGGGAGAACAGAATCATTCAAACAGTAATGAGACAACTTTTATTTGCATTGGATGGACTTCACTCAATTGGAATTGTTCATAGAGACATAAAGCCCCAAAATATAATTTTCTCTGAAGGTGATGGTTCATAATGACATTGTCCTTTTTATTTTCGGGTCTCATTCAGTTTCCCATTTGCTTCCTCCTCATATAATTAACATGTATCTAGGCACCCGCACATTCAAGATCATTGATCTTGGGGCTGCAGCAGATCTACGGGTAGGCATTAACTACATTCCTAAGGAATTCCTTTTGGATCCAAGGTGAGTTATCTTTCAAGTGTATATATGAATACTCTGTCTGTTGTTAGAAGAGTGCAACTTTTGCCTTTTAAAGTCAATTTGAAAACTTTTAATATATGCGTTCCCATACAAAAATATTCACGTGTGATGTTGGATCTTTTCCAATGTGTAATATCAAAATTTCAATGATTAGTAAATTTTACTAATAAGTAATCAGTATTCAATACGATTGATTGTCAAGGCATCTGAGCTCGTGAAAAGGCCAATGTACCAGAATTTTTGGWTGAAAATAGCATTTTCCTTGTCTATTAAGCCTGTAAGGACAAATTGGTTTGTTTGTACTGGCATCTAAGGTTTCATCACATTTGAAACCTGATAAGATTGAATACACCAGTAGGACATTCTATTTTGCATATTGGCACAAAATATTGTTCCTCTATTTTATAGTTGTATTTTCCTAATAATGTCCACAATCCCCTGATATTGACATTGTAACCTTGTCTTTTTTGGTTAGATATTCTGCACCAGAGCAATATATTATGAGCACTCAAACTCCATCAGCACCATCGCCTCCTGTGGCTGYTGCTCTTTCCCCAGTCCTATGGCAGGTTTTTGCAGAATCTAGTAATTTGTGTCTTGTATTTTAAATGTCTGCATTTGGGCTTCTTAACTAGTGAGGAATTTTTGCTTGACAGTTAAATTTACCAGATAGATTTGACATATACAGTGCTGGTCTCATCTTCCTACAAATGGTAAGCACACTGTAAGCTTTGAAACTTAGAAAATATGCTTAGATGAGTACAACTGAGTATTTTCCAGTATTATATGTCATTTTCTAGTGATTGAAACTAAGTAACATATGCGCACTTTTTCTATAAGAAGCACATAAAATGTTCTTTCTGGATATGATGTTCTGCTATTTATACTGTACTATGAAGCAAAATTGTCCGATCGGTGTTGAAGAATTGAAGAATGACCCTTACCATGGAATCAAAGATGAAAGATCTTTGTGAGTATGCAGCTATTAAAATCTAATTCAACTAAATCATTTGCAGTTGATCTGAAACTCCTCAATTTATCTTGTTAAGTTTAAGTATTTTAGCGCTTTAACAAGATGTATTGCATGTGTACCAATATCCGAAGCATATAAGGTTTATATGTAATAATAAATGCCATTTTTGGGTATTCCTAAATCAAAATAATGTTAGATTTATTTTAAGGTTGTATGAATAATACTAGCATGATAGAAAGTGGTAGGCATATCTATTACCAATTTTTTTCATTTGCATATATTGTTGCAAATGTAAGATACTGTTTAACTGTGAGAGTGATTGCTCAGTTGAAAGAGCGCTACTTCCGATTCCAAATATGTGCAACTTTCTAGAGACCTCTAGCGATGGTTGTTTTGGACCGTTCACCTCAATTTGGAGTTGGAAATCGGTCCATGTTGCATTAATTAACTGCCATGTGTTTGCTATTTATTTATAGTTTCTTTTTTTATTGTAGCATTATAGATGTTTTGAGTTGTAGAACAATTAAGCCAGTTAAGTGTGTATCAGCTTTTGACTTTGTCACATTCTATTGTTGAACTTTGTTCCGGATAATATTTGAGATTGTGAACCTTGCAAATGAGCTGCTTCCTCCACTCCTCAAGAACCATTTCCCTTCCAACACAGCTCCAACTTATTTGTACGAGGCCACTCTTAAGAAGTCACCTATGAGTAGTTCTACTAAGCAAGAGAGACAAATGGAAATGTGCAAGACGTGTCAGCAAGAGAGAAGCTCTGAATGATCAGCTGAGCTTCTGCAGCAATTTGCATGGATCTTCTTCCTGTGCTAATACAGTTCCAGTTGCTTAGATCTTGACCTTTTTTAGTTCTTTGTGTTCAATTTCTATGAAACAATATCTGATATACGTCTACTATGCAGATTCCAGTTGCTTAGATCAGTGTGAATGGTCCTGTCCGCATAGATGCCTCTCTTTGATTGGTAAACTTATGTTTTTTCAGTAATTGCAGATGATATCTTGTCTGAATTAATTCAACAAATTCAAGGTACTTGTCTTGGTTTATGCAGGTTTAATTGGTTATCTTATTAGTCTTGTTGCACTCACTCTGGTATTCTATTTGTCAGTTTCCTTGCTGGTGTTTTGGCATGGAAGGATCCACAAGTATTAGTCCTGCTCTACAAATCGCTGAGATACTCATGGAAAAACTCCCTGAGACATTTTCCAAGATGTTCGTGAGGAGAGGTGTTTCATTTGTGGATACACTCATAACTGCTCCCTCAAGTTCTTGTTTTCAGGTCATGGTGTCTACAGAAAAGATAGCGAGTCACACCAGATCATCTGCAGTGCAGACGTTTGAGGCGACGAAAGTGAAACCAGCACCAAGATGCCAACTCTGCTTGAAGATTCAAAGAATACAGTTTCAGTTAGTGTTGGTTCTCTCCCTACTTCTGTTGAATACCAACTGTCAGCTCTAATCTTCGTACAACTGTCAGTAGTTTGCCAATCTTTCAAGACAAGTACTTCCGTTTGTTCCTGGGGCTGTTATGTTGGCATTTCTGACGATCTCTTGCACCTCAAAAATCTATGTGCAAGGTAAATTAGGTGTTGATGAACAGAAGTCTAAAGTGAAAGGAAAATCTAAGATTGCTTGGTGCTTATATTGCTGATTTTTCAGCAGGCAAGGAGGACAGCTTGGTTGGAATAGTTTTGATATCTAGCAGAACTTAGTAAAGGGGTGGTGTTCTACATTCGAATTCATAGTAGTGGTGTTGTTTCTGCCTTATGTGACTTCATATTTATTTTTTGATTCAATTGAGATGTAAAAAATTACTAAAATGTGATGTATTTTGCTTTTAGTAAATAAATATTTCGTTTTTTGGTTGGCAGAAACCAACTTGAAAGCTCGGTTTCTGTGCTTTTTTTTTTAATTCATTTTCAAATTTACGACCGATTATTCGGCGTAATGCCACTAAATTTTTTTCAAAAATGGAGCCATTACCGAACCGATTATTTGGTCGTAAATGGGCCACTAATTTTTTTTAAAAATGGAACATTTACCGACTGATTTATCGCGGTTATACCGACTGATTCATTAAATCGGGCGGTAAACCCTACCGACCGAAAATTCGGTCGGTAATCGGTCGGTAATCTTTGGATTACCGACGATTGTGATTCTACACCTCTTATCGACCGATTTTCGGTCGGTAACCCCTGTTACGACCGAAATCGGTCGGTAAGTGTGGTCGGCCGAAGCCAATTTTCTTGTTGTGTTTAATTCTTGTTGAATGCTTGCGTCTTGCAACTACAACAAATTATTTTGTCTAAACAAGAATGAACAATTTACATGTTCTCACGCGTAATAAGACTAATTCTTGGAAAATTTGATTTCAGCTATATGCATCTATTTTTGTTTAATAACCCACCTAGTAATCTTGCATGTTAGGGTTTAAAACAGAAATATCTTTGTTGTTGTCTTTATGATAATGGACTCGCAATGATCGAGTAGAGGCGTAGATGAGCCGGGGTTGTGCACTACTTCACCCTTACCCTTATCCCCTAATCCATGACCTTTGGTGCACGACCAGACTAAGGAGTCCTTTTCACCTTGCTTTTAATAAAATATAGGCAAGGCTTAAACCGGTTCTACAGCTCCCTGAGGAGTACGGTGGCGACTTCCTTTACTCGTCGTATATACACCAACTCAGCATAATCACCCCACGTACAAATGCAAGAATTCAATTATAGCGAAATCCAGTCATCACTAATCAAATCATCTTTCTTTGATGTCATCGAAAAGGGTCCCTGCTCCAAGTTTTGGAATCAACCTTTTGCTACACATATAACAAAGTTAATGCTATAGCAAAGTATTATAGACTATTTCAGCAAACAATCAAGGAACAGTCATAATTGTTCCCTACCACACATGTATGTATGGAACATTATAGAAGCAACTTATTCCCTGTATACAAACAAGTTTTTCCAACGTTGTACGGGCATCGGCGTCACCGGGAACTCGTCCGGTGCCCTCTGCTCTGAGGGGTACAATTTAAGGGCGGCTCGATTTGTTTGCTAGAATTGAACTCTTGGTTTTGCATAGTGTGAGTATGCCTGAAGTTATGTGTTTATAGTCGAAACGAGTAGAGGAAGTCGCCATCGCACTTCTTTTGGGAAGCTGCAGAACCCGTTTTAAGCCTTGCCTATAATTGCATAAAGCAAGGCAAAAGAATCCATGTCTGGTAGTGCACCAAAGGTCTAGATTAGGGGAGAAGGGTAAGGGTAAAGTAGTGCACAGCACCCCCCGCGTCTAGCGACCTCTACTCGTTCATTGCGAGTCCATTATCAAAAAGACAACAACAAACAAATTTCCGTTTTAACTCTCAACATACAAAATACTATATGGGTTGCTTAACAGAAATAGATCCACATAGGACTAATTTGTTGTTGCGACATGTGTTGTTTAGATCCGTATTAAAAGGGTACCTAAAAGTCAATTTGTCCAAGAATTAGTCTTATTAGGCGTGAGAACATGCAATTTGCCAGTCTTGTTTAAGACATAATAGTTGTGATTTGYTAGCATGCAAGCATTCAACGAGAATTAAAGGGTGTGCCTAATGTTGATTTTAATTCATCTCGAATAGTTTGTTAATCAATATTACATGCCAATTACATAAAAAGTCAAATTTCTAATAAGCATGCAAAAGGGGGTTGAGAAATGGAGACATTGGCATCATACTAACCTTGCAACACTATGCTTTCAATTGAGAACAATGCTTCGGACCCTTAGGAGCCCTTGTACCCTTTGAAGAACTCGAATCAAACCCTAAAGAAACCTTTGAACCCAAATGGATGTATGAATGAATGTGAATTTTGTATTTTGAAATGTGTTTAATTGTGTTTAAGAATTGCAAAACAACTTGTGTAAATTTAAATGTRAGAGAGAGTATTTGAGAGAGTTTTTAGAGAWAGAGAATGGGAAATCGGGCACAAGCCGAGCATATGAAGTGTGTGTGTGTGAAGTGAGTCGTGGGTGCTTGTATTTATAGGCAAATCAAGCTTGGAGAGGAAGGTACTGGGCGTAATTAAGCCCAGTTGGGTGCTATTGGGCGTAATTACGCCCAAGATCCCTTACCCTCTTTGCTTGATTTTCCTTGCCTCTGTTAGCTTATACGTATAAGAATAAAATCAKAATAAAATATAATTTGATTTTATTTGATCGCGAGATATAACACAAAATCACTGATTGATTTGGGGGGATATTCTTCTGGGCCCCACGCTCGGGTGTGGCCCCGAAGCTCCCGAAATGAGCCGTTTCGCTCAGGTGCGCGTTTTTGCTTCGTAAATTCATAACTAAGTTTCCACAACTCCCACAATTATGGAAAAATATGCATAAAATTNTTTTTGTTAATCAACCCACCTAGTAATCTTGCATGCTTAGGGTTTAAAACAGAAATATCTTTGTTGTTGTCTTTATGATGATGGACTCGCAATGACCGAGTAGAGGCCGCTAGATGAGCCGGGGGGGGTTGTGCACTACTTCACCCTTACCCTTATCCCCTAATCCATGACCTTTGGTGCACGACCAGACTAAGGAGTCCTTCACCTTGCTTTATAAAATTATAGGCAAGGCTTAAAYCGGGTTCTACAGCTCCCTGAAGGAGTACGRTGGCGACTTCCTTTACTCGTCAGTATAATACACCAAACTCCAGGCATAATCACCCTGTACAAATGCAAGAATTCAATTATAGCGAAATCCGAGTCATCACTAATCAAATCATCTTTCTTTGACTGTCATCGAAAAGGGCTCCTTGCTCCAAGTTTTGGAATCAACCTCTTTGCTACACATATAACAAAGTTAATGTATAGCAAAGTAGTATATGACTATTTTCAGCAAAACAATCAAGGGAACAGTTCATAATTGTTCCCTACCASCACATGTATGTATGGAACATTATAGAAGCAACTATTCCCTGTATACAAACAAGTTTTTCCAACGTTGTACGGGCATCGGGGCGTCACCGGGCCGAACTCGGTCCGGTCCCTCTGCTCTGAGGGGTACAATTTAAGGGCGGCTCGATTTGTTTGCTAGAATTGAACTCTTGGTTTTGCATAGTGTGAGTATGCCTGAAGTTATGTGTTTATAGTCGAAACGAGTAGAGGAAGTCGCCATCGCACTTCTTTTGGGAAGCTGCAGAACCCGTTTTAAGCCTTGCCTATAATTGCATAAAGCAAGGCAAAAGAATCCATGTCTGGTAGTGCACCAAAGGTCTAGATTAGGGGAGAAGGGTAAGGGTAAAGTAGTGCACAGCACCCCCCGCGTCTAGCGACCTCTACTCGTTCATTGCGAGTCCATTATCAAAAAGACAACAACAAACAAATTTCCGTTTTAACTCTCAACATACAAAATACTATATGGGTTGCTTAACAGAAATAGATCCACATAGGACTAATTTGTTGTTGCGACATGTGTTGTTTAGATCCGTATTA
>SNQN01008554.1:0-28727 GCA_008642245.1 Bassia scoparia | reverse complement strand
TTTGGGACCTTGATTCCCGAGGGTACCAGCCTCGGGAAAGGAGAATTGGACCTTTGATTCCCGAGGGTACCAGCCTCGGGAAAAGGAGTTGGACCTTTGATTCCCGAGGTACCAAGCCTCGGGAAAAGGAAGATTTGACCAATTTGATTCCCGAGGGTACCAGCCTCGGGAAAAGGAATTTGGACCTTTGATTCCGAGGGTACCAGCCTCGGGAAAAGGAGACTTGGACCTTTGATTCCCGAGGGTACACCTCGGGAAAAGGAAATTTGGACCTTTGATTCTGAGGGTACCAGCCTCGGGAAAGGAGATTTGGACCTTTGATTCCCGAGGGTAACCAGCCTCTGGGAAAGGAGATTGGACCTTTGGATTCCCCGAGGGTACCAAGCCTCGGAAAAGGAAATTTGGACCTTTGATTCCGAGGTATCCAGCTCGGGGAATAAAAAGCTGTACGGATTCTTGATTCCCGACGGAGGTACCAGCCTCGGGGAAAAGAGATTTGGACCTCTTTGAATTCCCGAGGGTACCAGCCTCGGGAAAAGGAGATTGGACCTTTGATGATGCCCGAGGGTTTGACCAGCCGTCGGGAAAGGAGATTTAGACCTTTGATTCCCGGAGGGGTAGCCAGGCTTCGGAAAAGGAACTTAGTTGGTGAACGTGAACGGTTTCACTACAAATATTTAATATTAAAAGTGGTACTGGATCCTTTCAGAGTAACTGTTCATCTTCTTTCTTCTTATAATAGTAAGTTTGGTAAATTTCATTTTACAATTTACCACTTTCCATTTTCAACTTCCTCTCTCTAAAAGCTCTCCCTTCTCTCTAGAAATCTTAGGAAATTCTCTCTATCTCTCTCTAAAGGTTGGTAAGGTTTTCTTCTCTCCTCTAGAGCTTTCTTCTTTGAGGATTCTGTTCCACACTTGGGATCGGGACTTTCACACGAGGGAGTCTGCAAGTCCTACTTTAGGTTTTCTACGATTTAAGGTACGTTGTGCCTCCTGACCCCTTGACTTAGGCTTTATTTTGTTGTATTGCATGATGTCCGAAGTAGGTAGTGACCCTGTATGATTCCCCCGACCAGTGGAGCTGGTGTCTTTATTTTCTGACCTGAACCGTAGTATTAGTGTAGCGTCGGGGGATTCCCCGACACCGATCCGTAGAAAACCTGAGTGTAGAAAACCCTCCTATTACAGGAGTATGTATATGATTGTATAGATGGCATCCCGTTCTTAGATGTGGTTGCTGATGCCCGAGGGGGCGACCATACCTAGCGTAGTGCATGGGAGGTACGGATGCACTACGATCAACTCTCCTCCGATGACCCCTGAGCTCGAGGGTGAGGAGTTGAACACTGACTATTTCCCTGGCAAGTAGGTATTGTAGGACTAAGGGGAATGACTCTGCGCAATTTAGACGCCACTTTATAGATAATTCGGTGACTTATCGTGTACAGAATGACCGAGGCCGAGGCAACGACATCGGCCAGAAATCCCGGTGCCGACTCCGGTCGGGGCAATTCTTTCTGGAGAGGCATTTCCAGCAAGGGTTCTCAATTTCTGCATCACTGGGAGACGACGAAGTTTTCCTGGAGTCTCCCTATCAGTATATAGCCCCGACGTTGTGATCAGTCGGTGTTGACACCTCCCCGGGGACGGTGGCTGTATACAAGGGTCATCTAGAGATGGGCCTTCGTTTCCCCTCGACCCTTCATTCCTTCCTTCTATCCATTATAACCTTGCCCTCATAATTTAATGCCGAACTCCTAGCCAACATTGTTGGCTTTCTTTCTATCTGCCATTGGATGGGCCGACCTCCAACACTTACCTTTTTCGTAACATTATTCAAACTAACTGCCTGTAGTGGAGAAAACTACGAGCCTGGCTGGTGGATCTTTCAAGCCCGACCCAGTACAAATCTGGGTCGGTCCCGATCTAGCTGGAAGGCTTTCCATCGGGAGTTCGTCTTTGTGTACCGACCCACTGTGCCTGGGATTTTCCCCGAGGTGACGACTCTCAATCGTCCGAACCTGGTACTGAATTACAATGTCCCACATGACAATCTGAAGGGGTGGTTGCCTTCTTCTTTCTGAGGGAGAGAAGTGGGCAGTGGTGATAACTATGTGCTCCCGGACCTGATCAAGAGCTGGTTGCCTGACTGCGACATTCTCTTGAATGAGCAGCTACTTGGCCCATGTGTCATCTGAGCAAGAAGATGTCACCTGGATAGGGGCTCATTCATGTCTCCCGAGTCTTTATACTTGCATCTTTCTTGCCTTATTAGATTTCTGTATATGTGTACATTACCTTTTTGCAGAGGAGGCTGGTAGATTTGGAAATTTGAACATGGCGAGCATTTCTCATCTCTGCCGAGGACTTCTTGTTCGGCTCAATTGCCGACGAATGGAACAGGGGAACCTGAATGTCCCCGATGTGTCTGAGGTATGTGACTAGCTCTTTATTTCCCGGTTGCCCATACTTTATGTTTTCGTGCTTATGAATTCTCTTCATGCAGAACCGAAGCGTCGGTTGACCGGGGACATGGAACCTGTGTCTGAGGTCCAACCGGATCTGGCGCCATCCAGCTGACCCTCCTGCTAAACCCTCCGCTGATCGAAGAACCTGAGGGCCTTCGAGATCGGGTCTGGTGCCGGGATCCTCTCAGACTGAGACACCCTTCCGCCTAAGAGGGCAAGGGCGGGATGGCGACTCGGGACCGAGGGCTCCTCTCAATAACCTGGCCGAGGTGGAGAAGCAACAGAGGGCCCAGGAGGCTCTTGAAAGAGGTCGTCCTGCAGGAGGACATCTCGGAGCTGATGAAGGGAGGAGCATCGGGTCGAGAGACGGAGGACTGCAGACTCCTGGCTCGAGGTATGCAAATGACTTTCCTGTGCGACAATACTTCTTCTATTTATAAAACTAACTTGTTGTTGTCTTTGTAGCTGACGGTGCGTATTGCAAGCCTTGGCTCTCCACCACCAGGCTGACAAGAAAGCCTTGGCAGGAGGCCAAGTGATCCAGGACAAGGATCTCGAGCTGAAGACCCTTCAGGAGGAGAAGGATGAGCTTCAGAAATGGAAGGACGAGCGCACACTCTCAACCAGGACTTGGTGAAATACCAGAACCTGGCTGAGAGGAGAGTAAGAACGATTGCCAAGAGGGACAAGAAGATCGCGTCCCTCGAGAAGGAGCTCGAGGCTGAGCAGCAGAAGCTAGAGAGAGATTCGGCTTGCCGATGGTGGAGTCCTGGTTCATCACTGCGAGGGGCGTAAGTACAGAATCAGAACTTGGGCAGGAGTCCTTCAGACTGGCATGGCTATGCTTGAAGAAATGGAAGGCAGCATCTCCTTTTCCCGAGGCTGGTACCCTCGGGAATCAAAGGTCCAAGTCTCCTTTTCCCGAAGCTGGTACCCTCGGGAATCAAAGGTCCAAGTTTCCTTTTCCCGAGGCTGGCACCCTCGAGGGTCAAAGGTCCATGTTACCTTTTCCCGAGGCTGGCACCTTCGAGAATCAAAGGTCTAGATTTCCTTTTCCCGAGGCTGGTACCCTCGGGAAGCAGAGGTCCAAATTTCCTTTTCCCGAGGCTGGTACCCTCGGGAAGMAAAGGTCTAAGATTTCCTTTTCCCCGAGGCTGGCACCCTCGGGAATCAAAGGATTACGTTTCATTCCCCTCAAGGCTCATTAGCCCTCTGAGCTCGGGAGTTCTAAGGCTCATTAGCCCTCGGGGCTCAGGCACAAGATCCAAATATCTTCCGAAGATCATCACCCTCGGGAGTCCAAGGATGTGTTCACCTTCTCCCGAGGTCACCATCCTCGGGAGTCTAAAGACAGGCTCTCTTTCTACTCAAGGCATCACCCTCGGGAGTTAAAGGATGTGTTTCTCCTTCCCCGAGGCATTACCCCTCGGGAGTCAAAGGAAAAAGTCTAACATTCCCGATAGACACCACTTGGACCAATTTACAACACTTTGAAATCAGGTTTCCCTCTCCCCGGGGCTGGTACCCTTGGAAAGCGAAGGACTCAGATTTCCTTCTCCTGAGGTTGGCACCCTCGGGAATCTAGGGGTTATATCTCCTCTTCCCGAGACTAGTGCCCTCGGGGATCAAAGGAATATGCTCTCTTTCCCAAGGCTCATTAGCCCTCGGGGCTCGGGAATGTTGGGGCTTATTAGCCCCTCGAAGATTCTAAACCGCCGAGGCTCATTGGCCCTCGGGGCTCCGGTGTTTTGGGGCTTATTATCCCTCCGAGAATTTCTAATTACCAAGGCTCATTTGCCCTCGGGGCTCAGTCAATTTGGGGCTTCTTAGCCCCCTATACCGGACAATGACACAAGAAATCGGCCTCCCTCACCGAGGGGCCATACTTGATTCAACAAACCATCGCCTAAGTGACTTCCCCTATCGGGAACACTGRCTCGGCACGGTCGTTGGTCTYTGACCTTCGAACAAGTGGCCTGACCGGCTACTTGACTAAATCCCTGACCGGGTGCCTCCAACCTCATGGGTTCGAGAGTTCCAAGACCAGGCKYGGAGGATCGAGCATGATTRCGCTTGACACCTAACCTCCCTCGGTCCTCGGTATAAGTATCAAGCGTGGGGCTAATTGTCCCTGCCCAATGGCCAGGCGCCACGTGGCTATTAGTGGGCCCCACCATAACCCAAAGAAAAGGGGACATGTGGGCCCCACAGAATAAAGGTACCCTCAATAGGGTACGAGACAAAGTCTGACATGTGCCAGACTTCTGTCCCACATTGCTGAAATGACAAAAGTTTGTCCCACATTGGGAAAACATCAACAGTCAACCTCACCAATCCCTATAAAAAGGGAGTTGGTGAGTCCACTCCAGGTATCTAATTCTGAACCCACCAAATCTAGTCTAGCACTTATATCTAGCTTACTCGACCTTCAGTTAGGTCTCTTTGCTGACTTAAGCATCGGAGGGGCTTTTCCCGGAAATCCCCCGGGTTAGTCACCTTTGCGTGTTTTGCAGGTTAGCCGGAAGAGACCAAGTGTCCATTCTCAGGACGTTGACGGAAGCACGTGCGTGCCAGCTGTCATCCCCAGTCTTATTTACTCACCCTACTTTTCTACTGTATTCTTTGTAAGTTCCTTGAACAGGAACAGAACTGATCCACAGACAAAAGAAAGAACGAGAAAATGCAGAAGAAACAGAGAGAGAAAGAAGAAGAGAATACAGAGAGAGAGAGTATTATTATTCATGATGATTAACAATGAGCATAATCTGCTTATTTATACAACAATRAGCTAATTAGAACAGCTGTGCAACTAACTAACTACAACTGAATGCTATAACCGAATTTCCCGCCAAAACTGATAACAACTAATAATACTCTAATTAGCCTGTAAAATTCCTCCCTCCTTCAAAAAGGTCTTGGTACAAGACTTAAAATGTCAAGTCAATTAACTTGAAATGCAGGATATTTTCTCTCAAAGGAAATAGCTGAAATCCAAGTTGCATCATCAACAGCTTGATCTTCCCAATGAACCAAATACTGCACTTGAGCCTGATTTCTGACTTTAACAAATCTTCTTGCTAAAATTGCCACTGGTTTCAATGGCATAGCAACATCCTTACCCTGAAGCCAATTAGGAATAAGACCAGCACAAGGCAGATTTCCTTGAAATCTCTTCAGTTGAGATACATGAAATACATTATGCACTTGAGCAGATGCAGGTAACATAACCCTATAAGCCACTTTGCCAATTTTTGTCTTGAACTTGAAATGCTCCATCATACTTGGGAGACAACTTAATATTGGACCTAGCTTYAACAGAACTTTGCCTGTATGGCTGGAGTTTCAGCCAAACCCAGTCCCCAATCTCAAAGGTTCTATCAGACGTATGAGAATCAGCCTGCTGCTTCATTCTGTGCTGAGCCCTAGCAAGATGGAATTTTAACAATGAAATCACCTCCTCCCTCCTTTGGAAACTCCTATCCACCTCCATAACATCTGATTCTCCAGGCAAATAGGGAAGATACAATGGTGGAGGTTGACCATACACAACTTCATAAGGGGTCAGCTGAATGGAGGAATGAAAATGTGTGTTATACCACCATTCTGCCATTGGCAACCAGAAACTCCAGTTTTTAGGCTTCTCACTAGTCATACATCTCAGGTAAGTCTCCAAGCACCTATTAACAACCCCAGTTTGACCATCAGTCTCAGGATGGTATGAAGAGGACAAAAGGAACTCAGTTCCATGCAACCTGAATAATGCTTGCCAAAATTGACTAAGAAATATAGGATCCCTGTCACTAACAATGCTCTTTGGCCATCCATGATGTTTGAAAACTTGATCCAGGTAGGTTTGAGCTACTTCTTCAGCTGAATAAGGATGCTTTAATGGCATGAAATGGGCAGCTTTACTGAATCTGTCAACTACCACAAAGATTACTTCAAATCCATTAGACTTGGGTAGCCCAACTATGAAATCCATAGATACATCCAGCCAAATCCCATCTGGAATAAGGAGAGGCTGCAGTAATCCAGGTTGAGCTGAGGTCTCATATTTGGAAGCTTGACAAGTAACACACTYCCTCACAAATCTCCTTACATCTCTTGTAAGACCTTTCCAATACAAGAAGGATTTAATCCTTTTTGTGGTTATATCCCTGCCTGAATGTCCCCCTTCAGGAGAAGAGTGATGCCAAGAAATTATTTTAGCCCTTAGATTTGAATCAAGGCCCACCACCAGCTTACCCTTCCTTCTTATCAATCCATGTCTCAAGGAATAATGTCCTGAACTTGCATTGACCAATAAAGATTGAAGCAATTCCTTCAGTTTGTTATCTTTTTCATAACTGGCCTTGATCAATGATATTAAGTCAGAAGAAATCACTAAAATAGCCAGGCACAGCAATTCAGAGCCCTGAACCCTTGACAAAGCATCAGCTACTGAATTTTCTACTCCTTTTTTGTATTGTATTTCATAATCAAATCCCATCAATTTGCTGWGCCAGAATTGCTGGAAAGGGGTGGAAACCTTCTGCTGCATCAACCATTTAAGACTTTTTTGGTCTGTTTTTACAATAAAATGAGATCCCATGAGGTACTGCTCCCATTTTTGAGTGGCATGCACAATGGKTAATAATTCTTTCTCATATACAGATAGCCTTTGCCATTTAGGACCCAAAGACTTTCTGAGGTATGCTAATGGTTGATTCTCCTGCATTAATACTGCACCAATGCCTGTCCTAGCTGCATCAGTCTCCACCACAAAGGTTTTAGAAAAGTCTGGCACTCCCAACACTGGAGCTGAGCTTAATGCAACCTTAAGAGCTTCAAAAGCTTCCTGAGCTTCTTCATTCCAAGCAAAGGCCCCTTTCTTGAGTAGATTAGTCAAAGGCTTTGAGATTAGAGCAAAATTTTGAACAAACTTTCTGTAGTACCCAGCCAAACCCAAGAAACTCCTCAATTCTTTCACTGAAGTAGGAATTGGCCAGCATTTCACCACTGCAACTTTTGAAGGATCAGTCTCAACCCCATGTTTAGATATGAAGTGCCCAAGATATTCAATCCTGTCTTGGACAAATGAGCACTTGCTATCTTTGGCAAACATTTTATTATCCCTCGGTATATCAAAAACTTCCTTCAAATGCCTCCAATGATCCTTCAAAGTCCTACTGTAAACCAAGATGTCATCAAAAAATACTAGAACACATTTCCTAAGGAGAGGCTTGAACACTTGATACATCCAATTCTGAAATGATGCAGGGGCATTAGACAACCCAAAGGGCATCACAAGGAATTCATAGTGACTTGAATGTGTCTTAAAAGCAGTTTTATACACATCAGATGCATGAACCCTGAGTTGGTGATACCCTGACCTTAAATCCAGCTTGGAAAACACAGCAGCTCCACTTAGCTCATCAATAAGCTCATCTACAACTGGAATGGGAAACTTGTTCTTCACTGTCTTCTTATTTAACTCCCTATAATCCACACAAAGCCTCCAAGTACCATCTTTCTTACCCACAAGCACAACTGGGGAAGCAAAAGGGCTTGAACTGTTCTGAATCACTCCCCTGTCTAGCATATCCTGAATTAATTGCTCAATAATGTCCCTTTGCTTCAATGGGTACCTATATGGTCTGATGTTTACTGGCCTAGCCCCTGGTTCCAAAGGAATTGTATGGTCAAAAACCCCCCTTGAAGGTGGTAATTCTGAAGGATCAGAGAAAACATCCTGATATTCATGCTTGAGGTCAGCCAATTCTGGAAACATAGAAGAAGAACTCAACCCATCATGAACCCTATGCTGACAGGTGGAAATATTAGTCACCTGTAACAGACACAACTGTACAGCATCTTCAAATATCTTGCTATCAGGCTCTCCTTCAATCACCTGTACCTTGCCTGGATGCAAACCTTTAAGAGTAAAGGGTTGATCCTCATAACTGAATCTCATCCACAATTTCTTGAAATTCCAACTTATAGTACCCAGGGTAGTCAACCATTGGACTCCCAAAACCATGTCACAGCTTCCCAGGTCAATAAGAAGTACATCTGCAGAAAAAGATTTGTCCTGCATTACCCAAGTAAAACCCTTGCACATATACTGACATTGCAGGGAATTTCCATTTGCTACAGTTACAGCCTGAGAAGGAATGGACTCCATCACACATCCCCACTTCTTGGCCAAAGACAAATCCAAGAAGTTGTGTGTACTACCAGAGTCAATTAAGATATGAAAGGGTTTACCTTGCAATTTTCCCTTAACTCTCATTGTATGATAATTCTGGTTCCCAGTAAGAGCATTTARAGACAAATAAGGCTCTGAAGATTCTTTCAGTTCCACCTCTTCTCCATTATCATTATCATCCTCACTTCCTGTCTCCAATTCATCCTCCCCTGGAACTTCCACAGTAAATAATTGAGGTTTCTTGAAAGGACATTTATGATTCCTATCATAAGGTTGGTCACATAGGAAACAAAGACCCTTAGCAATCTTTTCTTACCTGATATCAGCAGGGACAAAGTTTTAGGTTCTTTGTGGTTTACTAGCTGGTCTAGTAGTTAATGCTTTTGAATTTGGAGTGGGTAAAAGGGGTGGTTTAGCTTGATTTGAATTGAAGATGGCAGAAGAAGATGAAGTAGGTTGTGTTTGAGTATTTCTGGAGTAAGTTGGAAATCTGGGTGATGGGTTATGGTTAACATGGAGAAGTGATTCCTCCTGTAACCTAGCAAATTCAATGGCATCAGCTATAGACTTGGGCTTGAATGCTTTAACAAAGGGCTTGCCTGCAGGTTTGAGGCCACTTATGAAACTATCCAATAGGTAAGAATCAGGCAAGAAATGATCCAATTGCATTAGATTAGACCTTAAATTCTCAAAAGCATCAATATAATCTTCTATACTTCCAACTTGCTGTAATCTACTGAATTGCTCAACAACATTATTGCTACTATCATCCTTAAACCTAGCAGTCAAATCAACTACAAAATCATTCCAATCCACCATTATATTCTTCCTAACAGATAGATAGCTCATCACCCAACTTTCTGCTTTGCCTATCATATGTAAAGAAGCCAAATCTACTCTTTGATCATCAGGCACATGACATAAAGAGAAGTACTTACAACATTTCTTAATCCAATTTCTTGGTGTCATACCATCAAATTTGGGGAATTCAAGTTTAGGGTTCATACCAATAGGTCTCTTACTCAAAGGCTCAGGAGCTGGGGAAGGAGAATACCTTGGAGAATCATCACCTTCATTCCTCCTGTTTTCCCTGAAAGTCTGCAACAAACTCATCATCTCATCCAACCTCTGCTCAAACCTTCTACCTTGCTCCTCCAAACGTTGACCTTGCTCAGTAACTCTCTTATTAAGATTCCTTACTTGCTCATCAATGGCTGCCATACTTCTAGTCAGGATTGGAGCCAGAACTTCCTTTAGAATCAAAAATTAGAGACTGCAGCTTATTAAAGCAATGTATCAAACAGTTTGAATGCACTATTGCTACCAAAATTCCCAGATTTTGGCTCTGATACCAATGATAAGGGTGAAATCATCAACCCTCAATGTTGATCTTGAACTGATCAAAGAACTGATCCACAGACAAAAGAAAAAAAGAGAAAATGCAGAAGAAACAGAGAGAGAGAAAGAAGAAGAGAATATATATATATAGAGAGAGAGAGTGTGTGTATTATTATTCATGATGATTAACAATGAGCATAATCTGCTTATTTATACAACAATCAGCTAATTAGAACAGCTGTGCAACTAACTAACTACAACTGAATGCTATAACCGAATTTCCCGCCAAAACTGATAACAACTAATAATACTCTAATTAGCCTGTAACACATTGGTTTGCGAAATTCTGGGTACATTCAATAGAACCTTTGCGAAATTCTGGTTTTGCTCTTTATGTTGAACACTTCACATAATCACATTGGCTTTTTAATTGCTCTTTTCTTTATTTTATGTTGAAATTGTAAATCAAAATACTGATTTTTTTTTTATTTGATGATTTTTTTGTTATTTTCTAGGAAAAATTGAAATAAATAATTCTACGTTTTGATGGTTTTTCCATAATAATTCCAAGTGAGCTAAAATTTTAAATAATCCTAACTTTATATCTAATCTTTCCTAATTGGTCCTTTTAACCTAAAACCTGTTTTACAGGTTAACTTCAATTTTTTTTCCCTTTTATTTTTCTAAATATTCTCTCACCTTCCCTTCTTRGATCTCCCCCAAACACCACCAGTTTGTCACCTACAGCCACCCGTTGCCACCACGTGACACCCATCCATCCACCGTCGCCATTACAATCTCCCACGCACCGCCATCTCAATCTTCCACCTTCTCTCTCCAGCCCATCACCCACAATTAACCACCACCACCATAATTTCATCAACCACCAAAAATCCACGACCCAATAATCGTCGTTGTGACCCAGCAACCAATTAAGCCAACCGTTAGCACGACCCAACAACCCAACGACCCAAACGCGACCTTCCAGCACGACCCAACATCTCAATTGCGACTCACCAGCACAACCTAGCATCTCAATCGCGACCCAGCAACCCAACGACCCACTAACAACTCGCGACCCACCATTTCAATCGCTCTTAGACGCAACCTCTTGCATTCATGTAAGGCAGACCCAAAAATTGGGGTGATGTAAATGGTGGATGCTTGTGATGTAATGGTGGTCGTTGTGGTGATTTGGAGGCGAGTGGTTTAGGAGGTGATGCGACGATGGTGGTTTGGTTAATTCTGGGTTTTAGTGTTGGTGTGATAGTGGTTATGGGTGACCTACGGAGGTTGTCATGGAGGGTGAGGTGAGGTGGGAAGATGAACATTAGTTATTTTATTTTTTAAAATAAAAACACTAACCTATAAGAAGGGGACAAGTGTCATGTTAACCTACTTAACAGGTCACAAACTTGATAAAATCGATCATGAACCATTTTGAGKAGATAAGGTATAAAGTTAGGATTATTTAAAAATTTAGCTCACTTGGGATTATTATTATGGGAAGACCACCGAAAGGTGGGATTATTTATTTCAATTTTTCCTATTTTTCTATTCATATATTTTTATTTAATTTTTGTTGGGTATATTTGTTGCCTGTCCATCTAGTTTTAAGCTTTGTTTCCACAAAGTTAGTTTATTTGTTGTGGTTGTGTTTCTCTTTTGTAGAATTTTCTATTTTTGTTTTGTTTTTCTTTAGATTTCTACAAATTGAACTTTATTGTTTCTTGTGTAACTGATTTTGTTCAGTAGACATTTTCAATGAAGATTTCAGTTTCGAATTGCTAATTGATGAGATTCTTTGCGAGTTATGTCACTAAAGGTATAATTAGTCTTTTTAAATGATGCGTTTTTCCTGTCATATTAAGTACTTATTTTTATTTTGATTTATTCAAAATAAATAAAAAAACTGAATAAAGGGGAGGGGAGTATCTGTGATCAAAACCTTGGCAATATTGTGGTATTTCAAAACAGAGTAGAGGAGAAAATTTCAAACAACAAAGTACCAGGATAAAAGCAGGGTAATTATTTCGCTTTCCTCAAATTTTTTACTGTGGCGTGTTTTTGTTTGCATCACTTATGTATCATATTGTGGGCTAGTTTTTTTAAAACCAAAGTCATAACTTGATATGATACTACCTTGTACATTAGTGTATGTGTAAATAGAAATCATATACTTGAGGGTTCAACTATGATTAAAAATTACTATATTACAAGTACATAATTACTAGAAACCATATACTTAAGGGTTCAACTATGTTTATTTATTTTATGGCGTGGTATATTTTAATTATTTTGGTTTTTTTGCATATCGAGATGGATATAATTAGATCATCCTATCTCATTAAAACATGTAGTTGCTACTGTTGGTGATACAATGACACAAGAGGAAATTTTGATTCAACTTTTGGAACCAAGATCTGGATATATTCGTGGGAAGGGTACTGTTGTTCGTAGTTATGCTAYGGGAAAACAACAAATGGAACAAAGAAAGCTTGTGGAAGAACAACAAAGTAAAATACAAGAAAAAGAAAAGAGGATAAAGGAGTTAGAAGAAAGTCAGCAACTACAAAAACGAGAATTCGAGGAGCACAAAGCAAAACAAGAAGTAAGTAATAGAATCTTTCAAACTAGAATTACTTCAGCAACTTGTAAATAGAGGTGTTTGACTGATATCTTGAGATAATATAATCTTAAGGTATGTTTTCGTGTTTTCATAAGTATACATAAGTATGTCTTATTTGCTGCTGTTGAGTAATTTTGGGTTAGTTTGTTGTAATTGTATCAGCATTTGGTGGTTTATTCATGGTTTTGCAAAAGTCTATGATGATTAGTTGTTTGCTGTTGGTATTGTTGGAAATGCAGGTTTTTATTAGTTGTTTGTACTAGCCTATGAATGGTTGTACATTTTGAATAATTGAACATGGGTTTTGAAACCATTTTCCATATGGAGTTATCCATTTACAAAGGAAACTCTGCTGAAATTTTTACTAGATTATTATAACTTTGAGTAATTATGTGTTGGTTTGTATTTATAATTGAGCATTTGCAAGATTAATTCATGGCTTTGAGTAATTTACTATGGTTAGGTGTTTGGTGGTAGTGTTGTGGATGAAAGTATTTCTTACTTAATTGAATTTTAATATATTGCAAAGTTTTTATGAAGAATCAATTAATGATCAAGTAAGATTATTAGTACGATAACCCAAGCTTCAACAGTGATATGTACTTCCTTTTTGGGTATTAGCATTGTTACCCCCTTTGTTATTAGATTTATAATTATCATGTACAAAGTACTATATATTTTGTGTAATGGGGTGAAATCGAATTCAATGCTACTTTGTAATGATATATATATATATATATATATATATATATATATATATATATATATATATATATATATATATATATATATATATATATGTACACACACACTACATGTACTTTTAAATTTTAGACTAATATCACATTCAACAGGTTCAATTCAGCTACATAATAGCATACTTCCTCCGTTTTTTAAAAAGTGCATCAGTTTCCTTTAACGGAAATGCCCTAATAAGTGCACCACTCTTATGTCTTTCCTTTTTTGGAATGGGTCCACAATTCAAAAACTAATTCTTTTCTCTTTTATGTGGGGACCACAATTAAAATACTATTTTTTCTACCACTATTTTATTAAAATATTCATCAATACACCTACTTTATTTATTTTTTTACTCTTTTTTGGCCCCCACCTACACACCTCATAACACTCTCAAAAATTGTCTCGGAGTCCGCACACCCAACAATGGTGCACTTGTATAAAAACGGAGGAAGTATATAATTGCATTATTTAAAAAAATGTTTTCTTTTGCAACGACTTTAGTTGTTGCTAAAAACAACATTCATATTGAGTTATTCTTTTGCAACCACTTTGGTCGTTGCAGTAAATTGTTTAAATTCCCAAATTTGTTTTTTGCAACCACTTTGGTCGTTGCAGTAAATTGTTTAAATTCCCAAATTTGTTTTTTGCAACCACTTTGGTTGTTGCAGTAAATTGTTTAAATTCCCAAATTTGTTTTTTGCAACCACATTATTTGTTGCTAGATTAGGTAAGTACCCTTTTGCAACGACATCACGTGTTACCATAGATTGCTAAATTTTCGAAAACACATGTATCGCAACAACATTTGTTGTTGCTAAACCAAGTAAGTATGCTTTTGCAACGGATATAGTCGTTGCAATAAATAGTTAATTTTTTGGCGCAAAGATATGTTTTGGCGACGACATTTGTAAAGCAACGGGAAAAGTCGTTGCTATATCGACCATCTATTGCAACAACAAAAGTCGTTGCGAAAGCTTTCGCTACGGAGGTACCCGCAACGACTCTGCAACGACAAAAGTCATTGCAAAACCTATTTATTGCAACGARTTTACACATTTTGCAACGACTTTTGTAGTTACTAAAAAATGCTTTTCTTGTAGTGAATTAAATTTAATGGTTAAGTGCTCCTATATTCCCAAAACTAACATCCATAACGGTGCATTATTATTTTGTGAAAAATGATTGAGTAACCCTAAGGGTTACCAACCCTCTAAGGCACAAGAGAAAAAAAAAACTATTATATGTTAATAAATAAGAGAGAGGTGATTTATAAAATAAAGTTTTAATATTTTCTTGACCAATGAAAAATTAATATTTTAAGCGTTGCCAACCCTTAGGGTCACCCTGTCACTCCCCTTATTTTGTAGACCTTGCTAGGGGAACATGACACTTTAATTGCTCTTTGAAATTGAACCAAAACACAATTATTATACCGATACATTGGTACGTTTCCAAATCTCTATTCATAAGGGAAGGGTAGAGCAAATGGTATGCACTTGAATGTACTTCCATGCCCTTTCACCCTTAAACTTGGAAAAGGCATTTTTCAATGGTCCATCAATTTAAAAAAGAAAGTTTATTCTATTAGGAAATAAAATCAAATAGATCATAATAGCAATAAAACTCTATTTATTTATTCCCATAAGATCAATCCATTGATGCATAATAAAACATTCAATCTTGCAGAGTCAAATTAAATCATTATTGCTAATTAAAGTGGGACATATATCATTTGCTCAATTTAATTAATACTAGCACTATAAGCACGAGATGCGTGCATTCAATTTAGAAATTGATCTTAAACAAATATACAATTAGAAAAAAAATTAAAAACTATTACTCCGTATTTAGTATAAACATGCGAAAGAGTTTGGAGCAATGATTTCAACCTCACCTTTTTTATGTGCTAAGAGAGCCACAAGAGCGGGGATGAGAATCAATCTCAAGATATTCTGAAATCGAGAGGAAAGCTCTAACCACTTGAGCTATCCCTCACTCTCACTTTAACCTTACCTTTGATATCCTCCTTACTCGTTAATAACATGTATCCACTCTTGTAAATTATTTGCACGAAAAATAGTAGTATACTAATATTAAACTTTGCATGTGTTTATATAGGTATCCAACTAATCAAAATCATTATGAGCATCAACAATGTTGAACTTAAAGGACTATAGCTTGCAAATATTAAAAGTTTCAAGCTATAAGCTTGACCATTGTGAAAGAAATGAACTTGTAGCTTAGATAAACCATGTAGCTTTGTTGAGTTACAAGCTCAACCATTTTTTTCTTCCCTTTTTTTCACATTGTCATTAAATTTGAAGTTATCAAATTTGTAACTTAACATTGTGGATAGTTGTAGCTTAAATTGATGTAGCTTGAAAAGATGATGTGGAAAACATAGCTACAAGATTTGTAGCTTACTATTGTGGATGTTCTAAGTCCAATTTCTTTGTTCTTGTTTTATCCATATTTTTTTTTTGTAAATAAGCAGCATTTACGTCACTTTTTTTCGTTTTTTTCAATTCAAAAAACACCTTTAATTGTTTTATTCTAATTTTTTTGTAAAGAAACACCTTTTATGTATGTTTTTATTAAAAAAAACCTTAATAATATTTTTCATCCAAAAAATAGAATGTTCTCACAATTTAAATGGAAATATTCCATCCAAAAATGGAATATTAAACCCTTTAAGGTGTCTTTCATTTTGCTCTTAAATAAAAAGTGTTTCCTTGCAAAAGTTAGCATAAAAGGTGTTTTTAAAATCAAAAAGGATATAAAAAGTGTTTCCTAACAAAAAATATACAAAAAAACATAGTATAACATTTTTATATACTCCATACACAACTTACAAAATTGTTGCAACCATCACATGCATATAGTGCTAATTGCTTATATTTCACCCTATGTTTCAATTTATCCTACGGAGTATATGTTTTTCTTTTAAGATACAAGGGGAGAGAAAGTTAAAAAATGAAAAAATCTTCAATATATCGAAACAGAACTTCGTAACACATTCATACATGAGATATTGTTAAAAACGTCCAATATGTATATTTTTTTAATAATTTACTAGTGTAGTACAAGTTATTTGCATAAAAAATTATTCAAAAAAAATAACAATAAATGAAAATGAAGGGATCACATAATTATGGGAATGCATTAAATGATTTCTATCCATAATATTTGTGTTTCCATTTACATCAAAATCCACATAATCTTTTCATTAATTCTTCACTATGAAAATATACCCCTGAATTTTAGCCTAATAACCCATATATCCCCGTGTTTTTAGAAACAGCTCATATACCCCCAACATCAGAGAAAATAGCCAAAATACCCTTAATGAGGCAAAAAAACCTTTAAATCCTTAACACRGTTACTCTTTAACAACACCTAACTGTTAATTCAACACATCTAACCATACGTCTTTCTCTGACCTCCATTCTTCTTATCATTACCTCTTCTATCTTCTTCCTAATTTTGCCAAAAAAATTCAACCGAAACAAAGAAAGCCCATTTAAAACAAATTTCATCCAAATGTCATAAATCAAAACAAAACCAAATCAAGCATTGCACTGCTCTTGGAAATTCGAAGAATTCGATTCGTGGGAAACGCACACTCAGAAATCTCATCTTTGTCATCCCTCAGAATTTTGGGGATTTTGGTTTTTTTATCATCCTTGTTCAAAACCCCATTATTGTGAATCTCATGAACCCCATTTTCCAATTTCCTTTGTGATTTTGGGTTTCGTCGTTATCTTCATTCAAAATCCTTTGTTTTAGTTTCTGCAAACCATTCGCAACTGTCTTCTTCTTTTAGTTGTCCTTATTGTAGCTGGTGTTGTTTTCTTTGTTAGTTTTTAAAGCAATTTTGTTGTTGTTGTTGGTATTGTTGGTCGTGGTAGATTGTTGTATATTTGGGAAAAAAAACGAGTTATTGCTGCGAATTTTTGGGTTTTATTGCTGCGAATTTTTGGATGAAACTTCTGAGTTTTATTGTTGCAAATTCTGGGTATTATTGCTGTGAATTTTTGGATGATATTTCTGAAATTTTAGAGGAAGAAAGAGAAAGCTTGGTGGTCAAAATGGTGGACTTGAAGGCACACTTTTGATGCGTTAATGGTGATGGGAAAAGTAGAGGAGGAAGAAGATGATATGAGGGTGGGTGGTTAATTTAGACTTAAGAGTAACTCTTAACTCATTTCACAAAGGAAAAGGGTTTAAGTGAGGTTAAAGAGTAACGATATTAAGGATTTAACGGTATTCATGTGAAATCTTGTAAAGTTTGTCTTGATGTGTAGATTATTTTAAATCATTTTTTCTATGTGTACAAGTGTACAACATAAGATATTTAGCCTTCAAATTGTACATTGAAAAACATATGGCTCTTAATGGTGCAATCATAAAAATAATGATGAACTAATTTTTAATATATAATATGCAATTAAAATGATAGATAGTTAAATAGTTCATTCGTTCCATGAAAAAAGTACCATACGCTAATTGAATCTAAATTATGAAAATTAATGGGAAGTGAGGTTAAAAAGTAGATTTAAATTGGATATACTTCCTCCGTAACGAATTAATAGAAACTTTGGTTTGGGCACGCTTTTTAATGAAAAGATTTAAGGGTGTAAACAAGCAAATTAGGTAAAATAATTTTAACACAAACAAGAATAATATTATATGTTACTAGTTTTAAAATCATTTTACCTAATTTGTTTGTATACACTCTTAGATCTCTTCCTTAAAAAGCGTGCGTGCCCAAATCAAAGTTTCTATTAATTCGTTATGCAGGAAGTATAAGAAATAAATAAAATTGCATTATTTAATGCAGATGAGTATATTGCAAATAGTATGATGGGTTCAACATGGTGGACCACCACAATTAAATAATATTGTATAAGGTTTTTCTAAAAAATGGAATAAAATGGATATGGTAGGAACTTCATGGAATGTCCAAATGAGGGAAGTGGTAAGAATTTCATGAAACGGAGGGAGTAAGTGCTTTCACATATGTTCAAAGTTAATATCAAACAACAATTGAGAATAGATGAAGTACATTGATTCTAGTTTTCAACTTATTATTGATTGTTCAAACTTATATGAAATTATTTTAGTTTATGTTGTCAGAAAACAAAACTATAATAAGTTTATTTTTTGAACTTAAGGGTCCGTTTACATTATCTGAAATCAATTGAACTGAATTGAAGTTAACTTAACGCAGATGAACTGAATTGAACTGAAATATTTAACTTTGGATTAATATTAATCTTGGGATCAATATATAACTATTTAACTATATAATAATGCGATAATATTCAACTGTTATTAATAATATATCTTTGGATTAATATTAATCATGGATTAATATTTAACTTTGGATTTAACTATTATTAATAATACAGAGTATATACTCCATATTTGGATTAATATTTAACTTTATATTTAACGATTATTAATAATACAAAGTAAATCTTTGGATTCATATGTAATAACTATTTAACCTAGTTTAATATTTAACTTTTGATTAATATTAAACTTGAGATTAATTTTTATTACTATTACTAATGATATATTTTTGGTAATTTTTCTTTTAAATAATATTATTAATAGTGTGTATGTGTTGTGTGTGTGTGTGTGTGTTGTGTGTGTGTTGTGTGTGTGTGTGTGTGTGTGTGTGTGTGTGTGTTGTGTGTGTAGTAGTTATGTGGTACTATATATATTATATATATATATATTTATATAAATATTATATTTATCTATTGAAATTTGGGATTAATGATATTAAATTGAAATGTTTAACTTAGGAATAATATTATTAACATAAGGATTTTTTGGGGATAAATACCTAGGTTTGGGAAAATTTTGAAAATAAATACCTAGTTTCAGATTTATTTTACTTAAATACCTAGGTTTGAAATTTCTTTTGTTAATCGACACCTAGTGCTTTATTTCCGTCCAAAAATTAACGCRGTTTGTGTGAAATGACCGTTTTACCCTCATATTTTTCTTTTTCTGCRACTCCCTCACCTTCATCACTCATCTCACCTCACTCATTACTCATCTCACCCCTCATCTTCATCTCCTTCACTCTCACCTCCCACCACCGCCTGAACAGCCACCACCACCCCTCTCCCTCACTCGTCACCCTCTCTTCCCTCTTCCCCGCAATTCTGCTCCCTCCCTCTCGCGACATTGCTTGCATCCCCCTCTCCCCCGTCGCTGATATAGGCCAGATTCCAGATCATTTTCTTTCAAATCTAACCCTGTTAACTCACTTAGATCTTTCCAATAATCTGCTGCCTAGGCGACTTCCAGTTCCACCAAGTTCATTGCAAGTTTATGTCCTCTATTATAATAACTTTCATGGCAGGATTCCGGAGCAAATGTGCCACTCAGATTCATTGATCCACCTTGATTTATCTTACAATTCTCTTTATGGAAAGATACTGAGCTGCCTCACTTGTGATCAACTTGGTAATTCTTTAAAAGTTTTGAATTTCAATTTTGGGTTCTTTTTGGAAATAAAGTGGTGGCGGCGGTTAAGCTGGGTTATGATTGAGTAGTGACACGAGTGTAGCCTGAATCCAAGATTGGTTATCATCGAATTTCCAATCTTTGTTGGGTTTTATTAATTTGTTGGAAATACCCAGAAAATCAACTTTTTTWAAATTTTTGTTGGGTTTTATTAATTTGCATCTAAATGGGTTACCTTTTTTTGGTTTAATTTGCTTCTGCCATTTTATTATGCTCATTTGATCGAATTTTTGGGTTTTTTATGCTTTGGGTTTTTTGATTTTCTGAGTTAGTGGCAGCGAGTGGTGGTGATGGCGTTGTAAATGGTGGTGGCAGCGATTAGTGGTAGCAAGTGGTGGTGACGGAGGTAAATGGTGGTGGCATGTGTGGTAGCTCTGTTCTTCGTAGTGGCCATTGTTGTTGGAGGAGGAAGAAAGGTTGGAGGCCACGTGAGAGAGAGTGAAAGATAGTTGTGGGACTCACCCAAACTTAACACATCTGTTAAGATTTAACAGAAATTTGGTACTAGGTACCGATTTCTAAACTTTTTGACGAAACTAGGTATTTAAGTAAAATAAATCTGAAACTAGGTATTTATTTTCAAAAATTTCCCAAACGTAGGTATTTATCCCAAAAAAATCCTTAATATAATAATAACAGTAATAATAATTATTACTATTATCGTCATTATCATTAATTTCATCATTATTGTCAATATTATTGTTATCATTATCCTTAATATCAAATTAGTTAACAAAATAATTAAGTTGAATTGAACTGAACTGAATGGAGCTGAACTGAATTGAAATGAAATTAAGCTAAAGTAAAGAGGCTCTTATTTTATTGTTTGAACTAATTTGGATTTATCTGAACTATTTTTTCTTTTGAAAATAGTAATAAAAATAAGGTGAAGAAAATATATCTATTATAAGTGTGAATCAAGTATACGAAGAACATCCAAAACTATACGGAGTATATCTTAAAGATGAATATTTACATTCACAAATTCAATTTAAAATTTAAAGCAAAAGCTAACATGTACCCCTATAAGGCTAAATAAGGTAGCGAAAAGTAAAATTATTAAATTAAAATAAACATTAATTACATTGACATACATGTAAATATTTTTACCAATTTAACAAAGTATTTGATATTCAACTAACGTCTAGAAGCGCTCAATATTGACATTTTAATACACCAATCAAATACATTCACAAATTATATCCTACATTGTAAAAAGTTTATATTCACCAATAAGAATTAGGAAAAATGGAAACGTATAATCCTACCTTTTGTCGATCTTCAATCAATAATCCCAATTGAACGTATTTAGGAAATATACTAAGCTTGCACAGTAATCTCCACTAATTGCACTAAATGAGTAAGTTAACCTACAAATTCTCTCTCTTAACCTAATCTAACCGGTTCATAGCTTTGAATTTTTTTAAAAAAACTGAGATATTTATGTTTATAACGTTACATTTATTTCGTCCAACCAACATCCCTCATTACTCTTTATAAATGAACTCCCGTGTTCTTCACTCTACTTCACTCGGCCTTCATTGTTCTTCTTTCTTCTTCATCATTCATTTCTGGTTCATAATTGCTTAGTGTTTTTTTTCTTCAATGGCGGCAATGAATTCAATTTCGAGTGGTAGGTCTAGGAGTGAGAGGTCCAATTCCTCATCGCAGCAAGTGCTCTYCTACCACGATGAGGTTGCTCCGCTGAGGGTGGTTAGGGTTGATGGTCCGACTAAGGGAAGACGTTTCTACGGTTGTTCTCACTACTCAGTAAGTATTTTGGATTTGTTTTCATTTTTTTTGTGAAGTTATGGTTGTTAATTTTGAATCCCTAATTTTAGTGGGATCATCTTATTGCGAAATTTTCCCCCATTTTGTGAAATTGACAATTTTTTGTTTTGATCTGTTGTGTTATACATTCCAGCGTACCTGTGGATTCTTCAAGTGGGTGGGCAGATGTTGTTAAGGAAGTTCGTGAGCTTCAACATCAATTTTTTGTGAAGGATGCCACGATTGCTGAATTGGAGGGGCAGAACTACATTCTCAGAGAGAAGCTCAGGAAGCTGAGGAACAAGAATGTTGATTTGGATGATGTAGTTGAAGGGCTTGGGATAGCCAACACTGAAAGTCTGTRGGAGATGAAGAACTTGGCATCTGACAAGAAGTTGATTGTTGTGTGCTTGATTCTTCTTGCAGTTGTCCTCCTCTTTAAGTGAATGCTGTTGGTTGGGTGCTGCTAGGGGGTTTGTTCTTTTTTGGCTATGTAATTCGGATTTGGTGGGGGTTTTTTGGTGCATTAATGTCATTGGATGACACTGTTGGTTTTTGGGGATGCTAGGTAGTGGTTATCTTAGTGAATTGACTCAGCAGCTAACTGTAGTGTATGTTGATACTTTTGGTAATTGCTAATGCAGTGATGAAGTTGTAAGCCTTTGTGGCAAATTATATATAAATATGAATAACAAAAGTTTATGCAGTGAATTTCATTTGTTTTCCTTTATTTGTTGTCTTTGCATACTTTGTTGTGTTTACACACCAATAACAAACCAAGTTTTGCTGACCAAGTTGTGATATTCAAACAAACAAAGTGTTCACATTAAACAGTAACAAAAACCAACATAGTGTTTACATATAACACTAAGAATAACCAACAAAGTGGTACATGTCTTGGCTTCCAAAAACAACAAACTGTTTGCAAATAACACTAACAAAAACCAACAAACTGTTTCAACCAAAAAACTAACAAACAATTAACAGAGTGGTTCCATATACCACTTTGTGTAGTGTTTACACTTAACAATTGAAAAAGAACTAGATTTGACCACTTGTAGATAGGGGTGAGCAAAGGTCCGGTCTGGACCTGAAACCGGACCGGACCGGACCTGAATTTGGACCGGACCGGACCGGACCGCCGATTCCGGTCCAGGTCCAGGTCCAAAGAAATTAGGGGAGCCGGTCTTCCGGTCCGGTCCGGTCCAAAACCGAGGTTTTCAGGTCCGGACCGGTGGACCTGAATATATATATATAAAACATTTTTCACTGATTCTAACGGGCGTGATTTTATAAAAAGGGTGAGTTAATGCTTAACAAATGATTTTTCTCATTCTGCTTTCATATTTTGTTCAGTAATTTTGGTTAATATTGCTTTTAGCTTGTGTACTGTTTCAACTGGCCAAACAAATTCTTGTAAATGATGAATAAATTTGTATCTATTCCATCCTTCTTTTTATTAACACGTCATCTAACTATTTAATTTGATTTCAGTTATGTGCTTGTTGCAAAGATCTATACTATTTATTTTTGTTCAATTTTTGAACTGTACAAACTTATATGCTTGACTGTGACATTTCAAATGTTAATTGAGACTACTGAGCTCAAAACTTATATATATATATATATATATATATATATAATATTTATATATTATTATATATATATATAATAATATATATATATAATATATATATATATTATATATATATATATATATATATATATATATATATATATATATATATATATATATAAGAGAAAAAAAAAAAAAAAAAAACAGGTCCAACAGGTCCAGACCTGGACCGACCTGAATTTCCGTCCGGTCCGGTCGCGGACCCGGAATGAATTCAGGTCCGGTCCAGGTCCAAGTTTTTTGGAGATTCCGGTCCGCCGGTCCAGTCGGTCCCGGTCCGGTCCGGACCGGTTCTGGACCGGTGCTCAGCCCTACTTGTAGATGCTTGGCTAGCTTCTGCAACTTGAACAATCCTAGCACCCCTTCCTCTTCCTGCACCTCTTCCTCTTGCTGATGGTCCACCAGATATCCTTGTTGGATGAGCCCTGGTTAGCTGTGACAATGTAAACAAATATTAGTGCAAAGCAAAGGTTTAAAAAAGGTTATATGTAACAACTTAAACTTACATTAGTGTATATGGTGCCATCAGGCTGTTGAAGGACCCCAACTCCCCTTGGTGTTTGCCTTTTTCCTCTGCCCCTGCCTCTGCTGTTGTTGGTAGTTGCATTTTCTGAACCTCTCCCCCTACCTGTGTTACTCTTGCTGCTATATCTCCCCAGTACCCTTTCACCTCTGCCAATTCTTGATGGTTCTGTAGTGGCATTGTGGTAGCTTGTTATGGTGCTCTGATTGGTGGTCTGGCAGTATCCTTGTTGGGGCATTTCTTCTTGTTGTGGCCTTTGACCTTACAAATTAAACAAGTTATCTCCATGCCATGTTTTGACAATTTACCTGGCCTTTTAGGGTCCTCATGAGGATCTTTCCTTCTGTTCTTTCTTGGCCTTCCTGGACCAACATTAATTGGTGGTGGGTCAAATGACAGTTGGCTGTCAAGCCAGTGTCTCTCACCTGCAAGTGGAAGGATAGGGTATGCATAAGCTTTATTGTGTATCTCCTTCTTGCAAGCATCTAACACATAGTCCTCAGGCCTTTTGTACAACCAAAATATAGTTGCACAAGCATGAGCACATGGGATTCCAGTCATATCCCACTTTCTACAAGTACAAGTCTTGGCTTCCAAGTCCACCTTGAGACTGTCTAGGTAGTGGTTAATCTGGAAAACAGTATCAGAAGAAGGCATAACATCACATAAGGCTGCCTCAGCCTTCTCCTTCTCAAGTTTCTTCTGCACTCTAGGACTAACATCACRAGTCTATTTCTCAATTTCTTGCCTTTTTCTCACCAACCTTTGTGATGTGGCATCCTAGTTGGATGCCACCTGGATCTGATTTGGGTGACGTGGCCACGTAAGCATGAAAATAGGGTGACATGTATCCCTTCAAATCACGCCACGTGTACAAAGTTTACTCTGATAAGAGAATAATCTTACTGATGAATGATGAAGGCTACTTAGGGAATTAACCCTAAAAAGGGAAACCCTAGTAACTTAACCATGGGCCTCATATGGTAAATTAAGTCCAAGCCCACTGTTTAGGGAATAGTATAAATACCCCATTTATTGCACTGTTCCCAATTTACGTCATTTTCAGACCCCTCACATCAGTCTTTTTCTCTGACATTCCTTACACAAAAAGGGAGATTCTCTAATCTCACTTTTCGTACTTTTTACCTCAATTAATCAGTATCTGACTTAGGCATCGGAGGGGGGATAATCAATAGATTATCTCCTTTGTTTCAGGTTGCACGAGAGCCCTGTGGATGAGAGCTTGTTCAGTCCAGAGCCTACACAGTTCAGAGGTCTGTTCAGTCCAGAGACATTCAATCCAGAGGTCCCTGAGTCGAGAGCTTTTCTGGTTTCACAACCTCTCGTCGTTTCATTTCTAATCATCCGATTTCCACGTCAGGCGTGACTAGGGAGAGCCTAATCACCCCTTGTATTCCACCTCACATCTCTTGTTACTCTTGTAACAACATTTGGCGCCGTCTGTGGGGAGGCGTCTAGTCATGTCTGATCAAAACAGTCTTGAAGCTACACGAACTCGGCTCTTCGGAGCTGACACTGAGGCCAATCCAGACCCTCCAATCGTCACCGATGAGGTGGACGAGTACGAGGATCTAGATAGAGGTCACGACGAGGAACCTGTAGACGACTCAACAGTCTACATTTCCAAACGGGAATACGATGGACATCTGGCCACACAGCGTCAACTCTTAGAGAGTGTTAAGACTCTAAGCCAGATGGTCCAGGACCTACAGCAAGCTCAGACAAAGCAGTCCGAGTTGTTGATGGTCAAAGGAGAGTTGGAAAAAAGGAAAAGTAAGCAGGTGATCGAGGGGGCCAGTACTCCTCCGATTCCCAAGCTGAAAACTATGGCGATTAAACAGCCTACTCCTGCCAGCAAACCTTCAAATACTGAAAAGGCACGGCCAGTGGCCAAGCCACCTACTAAACCTCCAACTAAGCCTTATAGGCGAACGCCCCATCCAAAGAAATCACAGATGCAAGAAAAGTCGCATCGTTCTCATTCAGCAGAATCCCATTCTAGTCCCACTCAGCATGTGTCCAAGCTACCGGTTCATGATGCTCGGCAGCTTATTGAGGCCAAGAAGGCCAACACTTCAAAACTGGATGTCCGTTGGTTGTTGGAAGCCAAGAAACAAGCCAGAGCTTCCACACAACTCAACCGTCCACAGTTCTCAGGCTCTGGATCGACTCCTGTTATGCAAGATCCAACCTTATCTGTACTTCGAGGTGAGAGCCCCCATCAGAGTCTTCGAGATCCTGATCTCTTGAATTTATATAATACTCTGGGGGAGAAAAGCAGCGATTCGACATTGGGGGTCACCCTCTGTCTCAGGGTCACTTGCCAGCCACCTACCCAGCCAATGGGTTAGGCAATCAACAGCCATCCGATGTGGAAAGGCTTCGAAATCTCGCTCTTACTCAACACTCACCTCTCTCTGCATCTATTACATTGGCTCCTAAGCCAAAGATTAAGTTCCCGACGATAGCATCGTATGACGGAACGACAGATCCTGACGATCACTTGGCTATGTATAAGCATCTGATGCTTACCACGCCAGTGGACGATGCCACATGGTGTCGATTTTTTCCAGCCACGCTATCAGGCATAGCTCAAAAGTGGTTTAATGGACTTCCCTCTGGGTCTATTCACAATTTCACTGAATTATCTATGATCTTCTCTCATCATTTCATGGCTAATCGCCAAGAAAAGAAGTGTAGCATACACTTAGCTCAGATCAAACAGCGAAACGGTGAGTCGCTGCGAAGCTATGTTAAGAGGTTCAATCACGAAGCTCTCCAAATCCAGGGCCTGTCCCAAGATGTCGTTTTTTATAGCTTCATTCGAGGTCTTCATGATGATTCAGATTTCAAGTTTGAAATCGTGAAAAAGGGTTGCTCGGATTTAAAGAGTGCCCTACGAGAGGTTGAGGATCACATTCGAGCTGAGGAAGTTTGCTCAGTGTCGAGAAGTGATCGGCGAGAGGTGAAACATCACCAGAATCATTCGCCCAAGCCCTCTGGCGGTTCCTCCCACAAGGCTAGTCAGAGCAAGGGGGGAGGAGACCGACGAAGGCAGAGTACCTGGTCTATTGACAAGTCGAGAAGCCAGAAGCGTAAGTAGGAAAGTAATGGTCCTAAGTATGAGTTTACGAAGGATCTCTTTCAGATTTATAAGGAGATGAAGGACAAGGTGGAAATTGAAGATCCACCACCAATGAAAACAGAGAAAAAGTTTCGAGACAAAAATAAATTTTGCAAGTACCATCAAGATATAGGGCATTATGCCAATAGCTGTCATGTTCTAAGGAACAAGCTAGAAGAATTGGCCGACGAGGGCAAAATCCCCGCCCATCTAATCAAAGGCCAAGTCAAAAAGGCCAAGGGGGACGAGGCCAAAGGAGATGATGGTGACACCGATACTGAAGTATGCCACATGATTGCTGGTGGTTTGTCTTCCGGTGGACCAACCATCAGAGGTAGTAAAGACTATTTGAGAAGTCTAAAGGTGGCAGAAGATGCGCCTGTCCAGGCCGACGAGACCTTTTCCGGAGGTTCTAATATGTTCGAAGGATCAAGGATCCATTCGACTGCCCCATGATGATCCACTTGTAGTGGAGATGAAAGTGGCAAACATGAAGGTGAGACGAATTCTAATTGATACAGGTAGCTCGTCTGATATCATAAGTTGGGATTGTCTCACCAAGCTTAAGTACAATGATGATGACCTTGTAAAGGCTACTCATCCAATCGTCGGATTTGGGGGGGGGGGAGTGATTCACCCCGTAGGAATCGTTACCCTCCCAGTACGGTTCGGCAACCGTGACACTTGCAGACATTTGCGAGTGAAATTTCTTGTGGTTAAAGGACTCACCGCCTATAACATTATTTTGGGTCGACCAACACTCAATGTGACCAAATCTGTGATCGTAACCCATCTCATGCTCCTCAAGTTTGTCTGTGATGACAAGAAAACGATTGGGTCGATTCACGGAGACCAGCAATCGGCTAGGGAGTGCTACCTTACCACTCTCAAGCCTCTTGCTCGGGGGGAGGAGAAGGATGAATGTGATGTTCAACCCGCTCAGAAGAAGAGAAAATCAGGAGAAGTAATGATGGTGCATGGGCTTCACCAAGAAGCAATGGTTGTTCATGGTTTATATCAAGCTGCTTCAAAGCCAGAGACTTCAAATGCTCCTGAAGAATATGTCCTTGATCCGACTAAACCGGATAGGACAGTTAGGGTTGGAAAATCGATCGATTCTTCCCTTGGTCAGGAGATTAGACGATTGCTGTCGGAGTTCAAAGATGTATTTGCCTTCTCTGTCGAAGAGATGCCAGGAATCGATCCGTCGATAGCCCAGCATGCTCTGAAGGTCGATCCCCTTACCAAGCCTGTCAAGCAGAAAAAGAGGAATCTTGGTCCAGTCAGAAGCAAAGCGGCTGATGAGGAAGTGAAAAAATTACTGGAGGCTGGCTTCATCAGGGAATGTCAATATCCCGAATGGGTGGCAAATGTTGTTTTAGTTCCCAAGCCAAATGGAACCTGGCGCATGTGTGTCGATTACACTGATCTCAACAAGGCATGTCCAAAGGATCCATTCCCTCTTCCAAAGATAGACAATCTGGTCGATTCCACTGCTGGACATCAAGTAATGAGCTTTGTAGATGCCTTCTCGGGGTTTCATCAAATTCCCATGAAGGTCGAAGACCAAGATAAAACTGCATTTGTGACAGACAATGGTCTGTATTGCTATAAGGTCATGCCTTTCGGCTTACAAAACGCCCCTGCCACGTTTCAAAGATTGGTTAATGCAGTCTTTTTCAAGCAGATTGGTCGGAATGTCGAAGCATATATTGATGACATGATCATCAAAAGCAAGTTAGCCA